>CABEEJ010003547.1:47792-63776 GCA_901482245.1 Timema douglasi | reverse complement strand
GAAAAAAACACAATTTAGTCTTTTGGTTGGGTTGTTGAAATTAAATACTCAGTGAAGTGTATACACAAAATAGCAAAGATAGTTTATTAATGAGAACGTATTTACAATTTACAATACCTCTTTTTATACAATATTTTATGTCAGAATGCAATCATCTTGAGTTTTGACGTGAATACGTCTTTAAATTTGCTACCATACGGGGGCAATCCAAAAAACCTAATGATAACAAAATCGGGGGATACAGTTTGGCGTTGTAGTTTCGAATCTATACTCTACATACAAAATTAAATTATACCACTGGATAGCTAAAGGATCAAAGAAGGCACTACGATACGCGAGAACAGTGACGCATCGCGCGCTGTGGAGGGGGAAGCGCCGCCATTTTGAGGTTATTTTGCTGCGTATCAAGATTTGCAATTAGTATAACTTTTGACTCGGAGAAGCTAAGATATTCGTTTAGGTTTTAATCGTCAGCTGTCGTCAAAATCTATCGATTGTAAATAAAATATTATTTTAAAGTAGTGACAGTGAATATAATAAGGTGTTAGAATAAATCCTAAATACATAAATAAAAATATTTTATTTAAAAAAATATATAACCCGTTACATAAACGTATTCACGTACAACACACGGCCGTGTCCATGACACAGCCACACCCCATTTTTTTTCGGTAATTGATACAAAAAATGTTGTTATATTTAGTGAGTGTTGAAAAGGCTACATAGAGTTGTCCATGAGTAGATACAGCTTTTGGCAAGTACAATCGAGCTCTTTGGAGCGTCTGTGTCTGAGACTTATTGATAGTCTTTGCAAAGGCAAAAGAAATAATATATAGGATTATACATATACTAGTGGATCCCTCTATAATTTATTCGGGGAAGCTCTATAAAATTAGGCTTCACTTGAATTTCTAATTAAAGGTTAACTTGTCAAAGGCTATCTATCAAACTTTGATGTGTTTAGAACTTCCAGTGTTTATTTTCAATCAAAACGTATATTTCCCCCTTCATTACACTATGAAAACTTTTTTAAAAAAACACCCTCTCCCAGATTTATATATATTTGTTTCCCCAAACCACTCAAATAAGAATATAGTTATTATTTTTAACCAACAAAAAATATTTGCTAATATTATCATAATCCAATCATAATTTCCATGCAGATGTAAACAAAGAATTATTGTATACATTATTAGCCATTGCTTGAACAGCAAGAAAACTGGAATATTGCTAAAAAAATAGGGTTTTCATTGTAAGAAACTATTTTTGCAAACATTATAAACTTATAATTTTAAAAATGAATGCACTTTTGCCAAAATTGGTTCAGAAATTTTATCCGAATTTCAATGATCAGAAATAGCTTTATAAAATAACATATAGTGATATTTACAATACAATTTTGAATATACACTTTAGGTCAGGTTTATACCAATATATATTTTGTGTGTGTGTGTGTTTGAGAGAGAGAGAGAGAACCCCCCCCACCCCCACCGAAAACCACAAGATGAACAAACGGGTAGCAAAACGTGGTGTACATAAATATTATAAAAAAGTAATAATACTACGTAACAAATTTACCATAATTAAGCTGATGGGCTATTAAAATGTGTTTATAATAAGAACTAAATTCCAACATATTAATATTTGTATCCGTTCCTTTTACTATAGATGGTACATAATTATATTGTTTCCAAAATCAAACTAACAATATTTAAAAAAATCATTATTTATTTAAAAAGTTGTGGTTAAAACCGAAAAACAAAATATTTTTAAACATCGAACGTTTTTTTATTAAAATTTCAATTACCTAATAATAAGGATTTTGTTATAATGTTAAGTTTTGTGTCGATCAACTTAGATTTTTATTTATATATGATATTAAAGAAACTCAATAGAATTTTCTAAGGACAGGTTTATATAAAATAATTTGACCTATATTTTAATCCTTCATTCATAAATAAATAAGATATTTTATAAAAAGTCCGTGTATTTGCTCTTTGGGGAATTTATAAAATCCAAGAAACCTATGTAATACTCAATAAATACATTCGCTTTTGGAATAATGTGTGAGCTTTTGTCCTTCTTCAATATTTTGTATGGTATAAATGCTCTCGATTTTTTAATAGGGATTTATTATTACAAAACAATACATATGGCTAATACACACTAAAGCTATTTACACTCTTCCATTATTATAAATTTTAACCCTAAAAAAGTGAATATATCTGAACATTTTTCCTATTTCTGTATTCAACATAACAAACCCTTCCTTCACCTCTGACAAGACATCTTGTGAATGTGGGGAATGCCAGGTCTCCAACGTGGTTCGGATTCCACGTTAAACTGTAGGTCCTCCATTTCATCTCACAATCACCCTACCATTACACATTAGCGTAAGTGCGTATAACCCGGACGGGTAGTAAGACGCGGTGCTAATAATAATAATAATAATAATAATAATAATAATGTATTCAACATTTTCTTTCACGAGCACAAAAATTTTCCTCGATACTTTATTTTCAAAAAAACTAAAATATTCTTCTCCATCTCCTTGCTTGACGATAACACTTAAAATCGGTAGAGTAGCACTAGTATTAATAAATATTTTTAATACTCGTATTTTTTTGTGTTTCTAGACATTATCCTTGTACTGACAATTTTATTTAACTTAAGAGAAACATTTATTTGTAGTTTGTATCCGGATCATTTCTCCTCCTCCGCGTTGTTGTATTCATTTATTGTAGTTCCAAGGGGCTTGTAGGATAGAACTTTCTCCAACTTCTAATGTTATATTTTCTCCTGGTTCTCTCTTTATTGCCATGTATTCGTATGTTTATTGATTTATTTCCAATCCCCCTTTATATTCTGCTCCTGTTAATACAGCAGCTGCTGGGTTTTTTTTTCATTCATCGTCTGTTTTCTCTACAACTACTAAAACCATATAAAAAACCGCCTCGGTGGCGTAGTTGGCTAACGCGCTAGTCGTGTTGAGCTCGACTGCTGAGGACGGGGAGATTGAGGTTCGAATCTCTGTCGGGTGAACTGGGGGTGGTTTTTCCTAAATGGTTTTCCACTTTCTCTCCACGCAAATGCGGGTTCACTTCCTCTAATTCAACCTTCCCAATTCCTAATCCATTAGGGTAGTTAGTACTTAAAGCGTATAACCCGAACGGGTAGTAAGACGCGGTGCTAAATATTATTATTATTATTATTATTACTAAAACTATTCCTACTACTATATTTTAACTGTACATTGATAATTTTACATATATACCACGAAATAGCGTCAGACACCCTAGCTCGGTCACTAACGTGTCTACCAACTGAGATAAGAGTCTCTAGTTCGATTACCGGTAGGGCCAAAGGTTTATCATTAATGAAAATATGTATTTACCCTTTCACAATGATTAATTAATGGTCGGGGGACTGGTTGTTGTGCCTGTCCTAGTCTTAAGATAGACTATCAGGGATATGGAGCTACGACAGGCTTAACAAGCCGGTAGTGGAAAATATATGGCTTGAATAAAAAACTGACCACAGAAAGGAAACAATAATGGGTTGTAGGTAGTATGAAATAGCAAGGTTGGTTAGATTTCACGGTCCTCTGCTTTATTTTACAGGTGTTAGAGAGGTCAGGGTTTGAATCCCAGCTGGGTGCACAAAGGAGGGTTAATCTATCACACATGCTAGCATGATCATAATATGGATATTATGGCCGGGTAGAAAGATGCGCGGCTAAAACAAAAGTGTTGAATATATTTATATAAATAATAATAATATTTAGCGCCGCGTCTTACTAACCGTTCGGGTTATACGCTTTAGTACTAATTACTCTAATGGATTAGGAATTGGGAAGGTTTAATCAGAGGAAGTGAACCCGCATTTGCGTGGAGGGAGAGTGGAAAACCATTTAGGAAAAACCACCCCCAGTTCACCCGACCGATATTCGAACCTCGATCTCCCCGTCCTCAGCAGTTGAGCTCAACACGACCAGCGCGTTAGCCAACTACGCCACCAAGGCGGGTCTTTATATAAACGTTGGATTAATCCGAGTTCGAGACTGGTCTAAGGCGTTACCCGCAATATACTAGATTCCTGATGACAAGAAGGTCATAGTTCGAATCTTTGGGAGGGCGTAATAAGGGGGAGTTTTGTCTTAAATGTCTCTCTTCACGAGGCTTAAGTGTTCATTTCCTCTAAATTGTACCTTACACAACTATATATCTCATTTTCTTAAAAATACAGCTATCCCGAACGGGCTGTAAGACGTGGTTCAATAAACCACACTTAAATGCGTTTATTTTTTATTTCAAATATTTTGTTTTGATTTTACAGCGGTGACAATTTAAAACTACCCCTAAATCTGGATTTTTGAATCGAAGTAACACCGTGAAAATATAGAGGGAAAATTGTATGGTGTGGTTGGTAGAAGGGGTGTGTGTGACAGGGTTAGAGAAGGAATCGCAGAAGTTGTATTGTGGTACTGACCACTCAGTGTGTGTACGGTCCTACCCTTCCCCCCCCCCTACCCCTTCTCTTATCTCACTGTGCCCTATTAGACCTAGAAGAAAGATCTCCAATCTACGATGTACGGTCCTACCCTTCCCCCCACCCCTTCTCTTATCTCACTGTGCCCTATTAGACCTAGAAGAAATATCTCCAATCTACGATGTACGGTCCTACCCTTCCCCCCACCCCTTCTCTTATCACACTGTGCCCTATTAGACCTAGAAGAAATATCTCCAATCTACGATGTACGGTCCTACCCTTCCCCCCACCCCTTCTCTTATCACACTGTGCCCTATTAGACCTAGAAGAAAGATCTCCAATCTACGATGTACGATCTCTTCTATAAGTTAAACATCAATTTCCTCTTCCCCTTAAAACCTTTCAAGACACCCCCCTTCTACTCGTTTCCTTTTCCTCAGTCCTAGGTACCTCAACCTGCCTCGGAGTCGGACCAGATGTTCGTTATTCCGTCTTTCTCGTCTGAATGGAGGCAGGAAGGGAAAAAAACACATGAGAAGTGAGGGTCAGGGGGAGGAGGGGGGAGGGGAGAACTCTCGAGAACCAATAAACAATTTCAAATATATTCAATCCCTATTCGTCTCCGAAATGCCCTCTGCGTGCTCAGTGGTTTTAAACAAAGGACTGCAGGATATGTCAATAATCGCGGGGCCATTTTAGTTCACATCTGTTTACATCAACGAGATTTATTCTAATAAGGTGACCTGGTGGTCTAGGGGGTAAGGTGTCAGACTTATGTGCTGGCCCCCGGGGTTCAATCCTCGGCCCCGGCACAGATTTATCTGATTACCAAACCCTTCCTTCACCTCTGACAAGACATCTTGTGAATATGGGGAATGCCAGGCCTCCACCGTGGCTCGGATTCCACGTTAAACTGTAGGTCCTCCATTTCATCTCAAATCACCCTACCATTACACATTAGCGTGAGTGCGTATAACCCGAACGGGTAGTAAGACGCGGTGCTAATAATAATAATAATAGAGAAATAGTTTGCTATGAAATAATACAAGTAATTACCTCTGTTTAATGTTCTTTGCTTCTTATCAAATACTATTATTTCTTAGTTAACTTTGGGATCGTTTAGCGGTACATTTGTTTTTTAAATCCATTATTGTTTCAAGCCATATATTTTACACTACTGGTATGCTTAATGTGCCTTATTTATAACAGGCACAGCATCCAGTCCCCGGCCGTTAATTTATCAAAGTGAAATTGTAAACGAGTATTTTCATCGATGATAATTTTTTGGCCATGGCGAGAATCGAACTGGGACCCTGAGCTCAGTAGGCAGACACACTATCGACTGAACTAAGGTATTTTACAAGTACTGAAATAATTTTATTATTCAAGCCAAATTCTTTAAGCATTTATTTCACGCCATCCTTATTAGCTACTATAATTAAATAACTATTTTATTGAAAGAATATTCACTATCATTCAGTTTGTGGTCCAATAAAAATATTGAACAAATTATAGTTTTTTTATAACTTAAATTGAAACAATATGAACTATTATATTTTTTTGGTGTAAAAGGTGTAGAGTTTATTAAAACAATGTTCTATCACTGTTAAATTTATAAATTTAAATTATAATCTGTCAACTATATCTACTTTATTAAGTATATCGTATTCAACTGTACATGAGCAAAAATCTGCCACTACTTAAGAAAATTCTTTAATCGCAGATGGTAGAAAAATTCCTTATTCTGTACTTTTCATCAATCTTCATTTACCTTCACGTTCTACTTCTTCTTTAAACAGGTTCTTAAATCCATTTATTCTTCTTTGTTTTTTCTTACACTTGATTCCCTATCATTCCATTTGCATTTACTATTGATTCTTTAGATGCAATTTCAGCATTTGATATTTTCTTATGGTATTTGTGTTCAAATTTGTAAAAAAAAAAGTCCTAAAATATAATATTTATGTTTGATTAAAAAGATATTTGTTAATGTTATGGTTCTATTTTTTTTTAAATATCTTAATTTTTTTTAACATTATTCGAAAATATTTGTGAGGAAAGATTAGTAAATAGATATGAAAATTTTAATTTAACAGTCAAACGCACTAAACCTAACAACAGAAATTGATTATATATTTTCAACATCCCGAAACTAGATTTTAATTAAATGTATAATAATCTAAGCATTTAATTATAAGTGTTTACCAATTAATAATACCTAATAAACATCATTAATCAATGAATTATTGTAAACCATTTTATACTTTTGTAAACTATTTTAAATAATATTTTGAAATATATTATAAAGAAAGAAATACAAATAATTCCTTTTTAGTCTATTAAATAGCCCACTAAAGTTAATTAGAGATAAAAATATTTCTTAATATATTTTAAATAACTACTATTAATAATCTTAATAACAATAAATAGCAGGCATTGTAAGTTATTCTATAATAAAAAAATGAGTAAAATATAATTTGTTCTGATAGATTTCGATTAGTCAAAAACTGATTTATGTTTATTATTTACGAAGAAAAGTTTAGTATTTATGAAGAAAAGTTTAGTATTTATGAAGAAAAGTTTAGTATTTATGAAGAAAAATCATCTCCTGAAACTATACTTTAATAATACTGGCAGGCTATCTCTAACTATTCAACGAGATTTATAAAATACTTAAAAAAAACACATTTTTTATAACTGATCGGGCTATTTGCATACTGTACTATGTTAATTTCTTTGAAATAAGTAGAGATAAATTTAAAGAAATTTGAGTGGAGGGAGAGTGGAAAAACCATTTGGTAAAAAACAACCCTCGGTACACCCAACCGGGATTCGAACCCCGATCTTCCCATAATTGGCAGTCTAATATATTGTGAGAGAGACAACTTAGACCATTCGACCAATGAAAACTGGTTAGTTATCAGGACTCTTGAAAACAGGAAAGATAACACACCACCCTTCAATCAGAATCTAGTAGCTCGATTCATATTCTTGTAAAAAAAATACATTTAAAAAAATAGAATAACAAGTTTTTTTATGGCCAACATTGATACATTATAACTATAATATTATTATCGATATTTTATAAGAGGCGTTGATAAATCTATCAAAAAATTGACAGTTGCAGATCACGTGACTTGAAGTATGGATACGATAAATAATTTTCTAGCTGACAAAAAAGGTTCTTCGAATGAACGTTGAACTGTAGATGGCTTTATTTAAAATTGAATTAATATATTATACATAAAGGTTATTTACGACTTATCATAAGGTGGCTTTAAAGTTAGTCAAATGGGCCACTCTCGCATTAGATTAGACTTCCGATGATAGGGAAATCAAGGTTCGAATCTCGGCCGGGCTTACTAGGTTTTTTTNTTTTTTTTTTTTTTTTCAAAATGGTGTTACACTGTCCCTACACTTAAATGCGGGTACACTTCCTCTCTATATAACCTTTCTCAACACTAAAACCACTAGCGTAATTAGTACATAAGCGTATAACCAGAACGGGTAGTAAGACGTGGTGCTAAAAAAAAAATATTAGTGTACCAGCAATAGTTTGAAAACAAGATTAAAAAGCCCACAGTGATAAATTCATCTTTCTAGGGGGAAAAAAATTACCCGTAAGAGCACGCTCGACCCAAATTCGAATCTCGAACTTTCTGACCCTGGTAATCAATCCTATTGTGAGCTTTACGCCTAAGACCGTGCGACTACCGGAAAAAAAAGGAGGAGAGGGGTGATTTTCTAGTTGGCAGTCAACAGTGAACTTGAATATATCCTGATCCACCAACACAACCCCCTTCAAAACCTACCCTTACAGCGTTTCAAGAAGTTGCGTCACGTTCCTGACTTACCCTCGACTGTAGAATATTTTGGTTCTCTTATTTTATGTGACGGGGAAGAAAAATAAAATCTCTTCTTAAGATGAGAGAAATAAGAGGTGACTTGTTTGTAGCGTAGCCGGGGTCAGAACACGGCACTTGCCGGCTGGGGGTGCTACGTGATCCCGGGCAGGCGGAGGAGAAAGGGTCTAGACGCCGGGGTAGTTCCTTTGATGTACTCTGGGGGAAACGCATTTCCCAATGTTTCTGTTTGTTTTTTTAGTGACAGACATGAAAGGTTAAGGTTTTGAAAGAGAAGTAAAAAAAATGTATTTCGGAAACTGGAGGATCCTAGATCCTAGGGGTTCTAAATTATGGTGTTGACTACTATTCTCGATGCATAAATAGCACCATCATTTGGTACATCTTGAAAATAAAATGGGAAAACCAAATTGCATATCAGTGAACATCTTCAACATTGTCGTATTGTGATGGCGGCATGGATGACAAATTGAAAAACCACCAGGAGGAGAATACAATTTGTCCCAGATAAGAGAGATAATGATGGTTTAAACTCGACTCGTCCTTTGTTATTGTCCTGTGGACTAAAGTAAGCATATCAACTGGTGCACCCTCCGACACATCAACTCGTCCACCCAAACTTGGATTGTTCAGTGTAAAAGAGTACTAAGTACTGTATATTGTAGACCCCCCCTATCCCCACGACTCAAAATCAGGTAGTAAAATTTCACAGCACTGATATCACAGTTGGTCGTCAAAATATTAAATATTACATTCAGTCATTTCACATGCATTGTATTAAAATCAAGTGGTTAGGTTAGGTTAGTTAGAGTCGTAATTACTTAGTACGCTTTTGCACTGGACAATCCAAGTTTGGGTGGACGAGTTGATGTGTCGGAGGGTGGACCAGTTGATGTGTCGGAGGGTGGACCAGTTGATGTGTCGGAAGGTGGACCAGTTGATGTGTCGGAGGGTGGACCAGTTGATGTGTCGGAGGGTGGACGAGTTGATGTGTCGGAGGGTGGACGAGTTGATGTGTCGGAGGGTGGACCAGTTGATGTGTCGGAGGGTGGACCAGTTGATGTGTCGGAGGGTGGACGAGTTGATGTGTCGGAGGGTGGACCAGTTGATGTGTCGGAGGGTGGATCAGTTGATGTGTCGGAGGGTGGACGAGTTGATGTGTCGGAGGGTGGACCAGTTGATGTGTCGGAGGGGGGACGAGTTGATGTGTCGGAGGGTGGACGGGTTGATGTGTTTACTTTCTTCCTCAGAACAATAACATTGGACGAGTCAAACTACAGCCAGAATAATAATTTACTCTAACTCTTTATTTCACCTTTAACTAACTGTCCTTCATTGTAACATGTTCACCATTTATTTTAAATAAAATTTAACCTAACCGGCAAATTTTGAACATAATTTAATGGTTTTAGTATAGTCTGCCGGACATAAGTGTATAGGAATTTTTGTTTTATTACTTTTGGTTCAAACAAGCTATATGTGCAGTTTAGTCTATGGTTTTTCCGAACACCCTGTATATCCTCCAAATTCTACCTTCCTAATACTTACTCCTTATGTGTAGATAATGTGGATAGCCTGGGCGTTTAGTAGGGCAAGGATCATGGTAAAACATAATAAAATCCTATATCCTCAGCTAATTATCACAATAACAACTGATGTTAACACCTGATTATCTATATATGATGAACTCCAAAGAGCTATACCGCCATCTACACTCTTCTGACTTACTACAATAACTTTGGCCTGTACGGTATTCGAATCGGAGCCCTATCAGAGTGTGTTTGACGTTAGACCCTTGCTCAAACACTACAGTCGAGCGGCTTTTCCATAACCTCCTCTTTCACATCGTTCTCTTAGTGAACTTCATCCAAGATAAGACTAGTCAAATAGGACAAAAATAATGTCATAGTTACAGTGACATTTCAACTTGTTTAAAAAAAAAATCTCCCAGGCCTCCCCCATTTAACTCGTCCAACGAAAAAGCTTTAGTTTGATGTAGTTGAGCGTTTAGCGAGAGATCCGTGGTAGGATATAGGGGTGAGCCGTCCATCCCTTGAACGTGACCGGAAGGGGGAGGGGGAAGATAAGGCTTGGTTTCACAGTTCACGTCAGATGAGGTCACTAGGTCTTGGAAAGTGTTAGAACGTTCGGAAACGGGGAAATGGGGGTAATAAATACTTGGTGGAAGCTGATACGATCGTAAAGGACCTTTCAATCAACTTTTATTTTCTTAAGAGAGTTATAGATTCTTTAGATAGAAGTAAAATTGTGCAGGATGTATTAGGTAAGATTTTTATTACCACACACACTTTAAATTTTAGGGAAATAGGTTGACTAAGATCAAATATTACCCATAAGATAGTCCAACGCCTATGTAGGTAATACAGCTAGAACCAGACGTCTTAAGAGCCCGTCTCACCCCACAGATAACACCTAACTTAGATAGGTAATACAGCTAGAACCATACGTCTTAAGAGCCCGTCTCACCCCACAGATAACACCTAACTTAGGTAGGTAATACAGCTAGAACCAGACGTCTTAAGAGCCCGTCTCACCCCACAGATAACACCTAACTTAGGTAGGTAATACAGCTAGAACCAGACGTCTTAAGAGCCCGTCTCACCCCACAGATAACACCTAACTTAGGTAGGTAATACAGCTAGAACCAGACGTCTTAAGAGCCCGTCTCACCCCACAGATAACACCTAACTTAGGTAGGTAATACAGCTAGAACCAGACGTCTTAAGAGCCCGTCTCACCCCACAGATAACACCTAACTTAGGTAGGTAATACAGCTAGAACCAGACGTCTTAAGAGCCCGTCTCACCCCACAGATAACACCTAACTTAGGTAGGTAATACAGCTAGAACCAGACGTCTTAAGAGCCCGTCTCACACCACAGATAACACCTAACTTAGGTAGGTAATATAGCTAGAACCAGACGTCTTAAGAGCCCGTATCACCCCACAGATATAACCTAACTTAGGTAGGTAATATAGCTAGAACCAGACGTCTTAAGAGCCCGTCTCACAACACGAATAACAACTAGCTCAGGTATATAAAACCGATAATCATAGTATAGATTTATATGGTTTATTTTAAAAAATAACTGGAATTGAGATCATGTAAATTATTTTACCATATTGTAAAACAATACCTTTGTAGAGTCCGTCATGCCTTGTTGTATAAGCTACGCCATATTGTAAACAATAAAGGTAAGCACTTGTCAGAGTAAAAGTGACGTGTACACTCCGTTTACCCTGAGAGGTAGCAATTTTACCTTAACGTTTCAGAATATGTTAGCATATTTACAGCTACACCATAGTAGAATCAATTATGTGAGTAGTCCTATAAGATAATGTCATATTGGAATGAGGCGGGGTGAGCTTCCTGCCTTAAAGGATAGACAAAGGGCACCTTTATTTAATTGATTCAGTTAAATTTATGTTTAACGTAATCACGTCAAAGTTTATTCAACTTATGTTGATGATATTTTGAAGTAGATTTTTATTTATCTCAACATTGACGCCTTTATTTCAAAGTAAAATTGTATGGATGGAATTGTCTCATGTTATTAATTTATTCAAATGTTTAATATATGGATATAAGAGTGGGAGAAGTAATAATGTCATTGTGTTTGGAAAGTAAACATCGTTAGTGTTTTATTGAGGATATGAGATAATATATTAATCAAATTCTAAAGATCTAAAAGCAAACTCATTTTCCCATGAAACAACAAGAATGTGTTTATAGTATAAATAACACACCGTCAAATGAAACCGTTATGAAAATATCAGTGGATCTCACGTCGAAACCCACCTTAAGGTGCGGCAGAAGGGAGCGCAAGTACCTTTACAGTTGTTATAGAATATAAATTTTTTGACCAAAATAAATCAAATATTTCTCCAGTAGCAATATAGAGTTTATTTTTCTGCACATTCTAATATCAACAGATCTGGAATATATGTCAAGGGTGTCCTGGAATTTTGTCAAAACTTTTTAAATAAAGAAAAAGGTTTTGACAAAATTCTAAGACACCCTTGACAGATATTCAAGATCTGTTGATATTAGCATTTGCAGAAAACTAAACTATATGTTACTACTGGAGGAATACTAGATTTATTTCGGCCAAAAAAGTGTAGTGCTATAAAAACTGCAAAATTACTGGCGGTCCATTCTGCTGCACCTTGAGTTCCCTTACCAATATAATTCCCTACCTGTCCTATTTATTTATCTCGTAGTTATAATGGGTCCACCAGAATCCCCTAAATTTGGTTCAAACTGCACCAACGCGCGTCGTTTCGAAACAAAACTATCGATTTTCTTCCACCGCTTTCCAAACACATTTCTCGTGTCTCGAGTTAACACACATGTTTTAGTTTCTGAACGCACTCTCAGAGACATGGGTGATTTCTGGGGGAGAGGGGAGACATGGAGGGGTAAATTGGAAGGGGAGAAGAAGTGGAGGAGAGTGAGAGAGATACGGACCACTCATCTATCAAATAGCGAGTAACCTCTGCTTCGGTCCCCACCATCACCATTTCTCTAACAATTATATCAGATTGACACACTGAAGTAGGTGACTTGGTGGTCTAGGGGTAAGGTGTCAGATTTCTAGGGGTCCGGGGCTCAATCCTCAGTCCCGGCACTGATTTATCTGATTACCAAACCCTTCCTTCACTTCTGACAAGACGTGTATTAATCACAACTTGTGAATGTGGGGAATGCCAGGCCTACCACCGTGGTTTGGATTCCACGTTAAACTGTAGGTCCTCCATTTCATCTCACAATCACCCTACCATTACACATTAGCGTAAGTGCGTATAGCCCGAACGGGTAGTAAGACGCGGTGCTAATAATAATAATAATAATAATAATAATACACTGAATATTAGTTCTGTTCTTTTTTCTTTACCATCGCGCCACTCTGGATCAATACTTTACAAGGGTTGGAATAAAAATATATTCGTATGTATTATAATATAAATATGTTACACATGCAATTAACCAACTAATATCTGCTTCGGTGGACACATGGTCTAACACGCTACTCTCGCAGAATAGTAGATTGCCAATGATCGGGAGAGTGGGGTTCGACCACAGTCGGGTGCAATGGATGTGATTTTACCTGAACGGCTTTCTGCTCTCCCCCTTCACGCAATTTCGGGTGCACTTCCTCTATATTCAACCTTCCCAATTCCTAATCCATTAGAGTAATTAGTACTTAAAGCGTATAACCTAAACGGGTAGTAAGACGTAGTTCTAAAATAAAAATAAAGAACACTTCATTTACTATAAAATGACCTTACCTAGTTTGTTTCCACTATGGTTTTCCCTTATAGCTTATGTTCATAATGGAACCCGTAAATGTAATACGGAAAGTTTCTACTCTAAAAGGACTCAACGTCTTACTAACATTTCCGATTATTACATATTGTTCTTAATCAAACAACTCTTAGATATATTATCCTAAGAAAAACAAATATAATACTTCGTTGATAGACCTTCAATTAAGTTATAATAAAAGTTGTTAGGAAAATAAAAATAAAATAATTATCAAAAATGATAGTTACGGATAACATGATTGACTTGACGTATGGATAGGTAGAAGTAGATATAATAGTTTTCTAGCTGCCAGAAAATGTATAAAAATTTGACCTTATCTCTCTTTTTAAATGTTTAATATTTAATATTTAGCACCACGTCTTACTACCCGTTCGGGTTATACGCTTTTAAGTTACTAATTACTCTAATAGATTAGGAATTGGGAAGGTTGAATTAGAGGAAGTGAACCTGCATTTGCGTGGAGGGAGAGTGGAAAACCGTTTAGGAGAAACCACCCCCAGTTCAACCCGACCGAGATTCGAACCTCGATCTCCCCGTCCTCAGAAGTCGAGCTTCAACATGACAAGTGCGTTAGCCAACTACGTCACCGAGGCGGGTTATAAATGTTAAAGAAAACATGTTTAACATCTAAATGTGTCTCCTCTATTTCTCTCTTATTTTATCTTATCTCTTTTTTCCTCCTTGCATCCGCTATTTGTTTGTTGTGAGTCCATGGGTAGGACGCCGCTGGAAACAAAGTTTATTTGTCGGAGAGGGGTAAGAAAAATTCGTCGTACTTTTTTTTATATTATATAATAAAAAGACTTCTAGCTATCCGCTCTTGTTCTGCCAGACAGTTATGTTCTGCCTGTGGGCTAGCTGGGTAACTACAATGGGGGTAGGGGTGCTAAAATCAAAAGGAAGGAGGAAGGGGTTAGCGATACGTTGGAAGCCATATTAAAAAAAAAAGAAGATCCTCATGTATTTATATTTTAAATACATTTCTCCAAACACTCATATTAATTTCCTAAAAGCCATTTATAAGTTTTGTTTTAATATGTAATTTTTTTAATAATTTTAAAGAAAATTATTTTTTTAAGAAATAACTATTTTTTACCAAGCAAACGTCCTTTATTTACTTTATCCAACAAATAATTTACCACAGCTGCTAGTAAGTTCTGTCAGAGAATATATCGTACGATATTTATTACGTTTATAATATATGCATGTGTATAAATTTATTCATTTAACAATATTTCCCCTGTAGCTCTGGTTAAAGGCATTCCCGCAATACCAAGACGTATCTTATAACCACTCTTAATTATACTGTGGGTTATATCTACATTGAGTATAAGATTCATCTGTATTAATTAGTTCTCAGAGACTCGTAAATTACTCAACTCAAAAGATTCAGGAATTTTTTCCAGGATATACTCGTATAAAGATAAAGCTTTGTGGATGAGATCTATGTATTTCGTTTGGCGTTATATAAATAGGACGAGATTTTTTCTAATGGATTTAAAAGTAGCACGGATATGATATTAAAGAAACGTTACATTTGTAAAATCAACACGACAGTTTATTTTATATTTCTTTAGAAATAATTGCTATGGAATAAATAGTAAAGATATTATATTTGTTAGCTACAGTTATAACGGTATCTAGGTGACCTGGCGGTCTAGGAGTAAGGTGTCAAACTTCTGTGCTGGCGGCCGGGGTTCAATCCTCGGTCGTGGCAAAGATTTATCTGATTACCAAGCCCTTCCTTCCCCTCTGACAAGACATCTTGTGAATGTGGGGAATGCCAGGCCTCCACCGTGGTTCGGATCCCACGTTAAACTGTAGGTCCTCCATTTCATCTCACAATCACCCTACCACTACACATTAGCGTAAGTGCGTATAACCCGAACGGGTAGTAAGACGCGGTGCTAATAAAAATATAACAGCATCTAGATTTTACATTATTTTCGATTAAAAATAATAGGATATTTAGATTTGGTGTACCATGCCAAAAGTCCTGGGTTTGATTGCCATGTCCAGGTGTAATTTTTAAATTTAAAAGAAAATTATAATTGTGTTGTTTGTTTACTTGCATGTTCTACACGTTTGGGCTCTACACTTATGTTTTGTTTTTTTACTTTCTCATGTCAAGATTAATTATTTAAATCGTGAAAAAAAATATTGACTTCAAGATTATGATGAATTTTTATGTTTTTATAAGAACACGAACTTAAACAAAATTTGTAAAATCAATTTTTTTTTATCTTCATGTAGCTTAGGTGTTCGCCTCTTTTTTTTTTTTTTTTTT
>CABEEJ010003547.1:37720-47742 GCA_901482245.1 Timema douglasi | reverse complement strand
TTTTTTTTTTTTTTTTTGTAATCTACTCAGGACCATATGTTTATGGGTTCAAACCCAGCTGGGTCAACGGGCTTTTCTTGAGCGATAAAAATCTGTAGCACAACTTTCTTAGGAGGAAAAGTACAACCGTCTGTTCCATGTCAATTATAGCATTTAAAAGAACCTGTAAGGTAATAGAATATACCTTCACCGGGAATACCAATGGGTGCTTTCACTCTCGCTTATAGAAATTATAGTGTACTGATATAATCGGTCAGTTCAGAAAGCGCATTTTAAATACCTCAAATAAATAAATAAACAATAAAATGTAGTAAAATATTTATATTTCTTTAAAAAAAACTCTAAAACTGCTCTATTAATGTTGATATTGAGGCCCGAATATATTACCACTATGAGACAACCTATATGTTACCCGCCTCGGTGGCGTAGTCGGCAAACGCGCTAGTCGTGTTGAGCTCGACTGCTGAGGACGGGGAGATCGAGGTTCGAATTTCGGTTGGGTGAACTGGGGGTGGTTTTTCCTAAATGGTTTTTCACTCTCCCTCCACGCAAATTCAACGTTCCCAATTCCTAATCCATTAGCGTAATTAGTACTTAAAGCGTATAACCCGAACGGGTAGTAAGACGTGGCGCTAAGTAATATAAATAATAATAATAACTTATATGTTGAACCCTCCCCACCCCATCCCATCAGTAGCGTACCTAGACATTCATTTAGGGGAAGGCATTCAATAAAATCTCTAACCAAGAGCAATTACGGTCTGAGGAGTCACAGAGTCTTAGCCACTGGAAGCCAAGAAAATTCATGCACATTTAATGCCTCTAAAAGCTATTTTTAAATAATAGCTTAAGGTGGCGATTTAAATTGTGTATGTAGCATTAAATCAATGTATAGAAGATATAATTATTTAATGTATTTTTATTTTGACAGTTGGTAATTTTAGGGCCACCATTTATTGTGTGTAATTGTATACCTATTGAATAGCAACCCATAAGCATGGTCTTAGAATGTTACCTCTATATTTTACACATGTTAAGTGCTAAATTGTTTTTATTATCACCGCGTCTTACCACCCGTTCGGGTTATACGCACTTACGCTAATGTGAAATGGTAGCGTGATTGTGAGATGAAATGGAGGACCTACAGTTTATCGTGGAATCCAAACCACGGCGGACGCCTGGCATTCCACACATTCCTAAGTTGTGATTAATACACGTCTTTGCAGAGGTGAAGTCAGGGTTTGGTAATCAGATAAATCTGTGTCGGGACCAAGGATAGAATCCCGGACCCCCAGCACAGAAGTCTGACACCTTACCCCTAGACCACCAGGTCACCTTCAGAGCTTGATATTTCAGCTCTAAATTCATATGATACAAGTTTTTATTTAAAAAATTATGTGCCCTCTCGGGGACTACGTTAGGGGTCAATTGCCCCGCTTTTTCTCTTTGGGTTCATCATTACCGCCCCCACCCCGCCCCACTCCCCCTGCTCACATTAAGGGATGACTTTTAATTCAAACGCAGTGTATGCCTTACACATAAGTGTAAATATATTGTGAAAATATTCACATGAAATGTGAATGCGTGCATGTTGTTTAGTCGTGTGGAAACCTTCATGTATGTGTGTGTCAATATTAGAACAGTTTGCCCGCAATATATAAAACACCTTTTACTCTAAAGACACGTAATGTGAAACATATAAAAAACAAATACTAAAAAAACACTCTGCTTGCTTTTCTCATTTCTCTTTGAGTGAGTACAAAAAAAATTCTCCATGTATACTTATGGTGGCAAAACTTTAAACGTTGGTTTGAATTAGTTTAGACATGTCAAGACAAATTATGTGGTTTTTTTCCTTGTAAACAATAACTTAATCAATATAGTGATTTGGGTGACCTAGTGGTCTAGGGGTAAGATGTCAGACTTCTGTGCTGGTGGCCGGGGTTCAATCCTCGGTCCCGGCACAGATTTATCTGATTATCAAACCCTTCCTTCACCTCTGACAAGACATCTTGTGAATGTGGGGAATGCCAGGCCTCCACCGTGGTTCGGATCCCACGTTAAACTGTAGGTCCTCCATTTCTTCTCACAATCACCCTACCATTACACATTAGCGTAAGTGCGTATAACCCGAACGGGTAGTAAGACGTGGTGCTAATAATAATAATAATAATAATAATAATATAGTGATTTAGATTAATTATGTCAATTTAGAGTTAACCAAAAATAAAAATAGACACTAATTATCATAAACTAAATATAATTTCAATATTTTAATCTTATAAACCTGGTCAAATAGATCAATAGAATTCATAGGGTTTGATATTGTCTTGTTTGGTTTGGCAGTAATGTGAATATTGTGGTTATAATCCATTTTCAGGAGACCTGACAATAATTTTAGGTGGTTTTATATTCTCTCTCCACGTAAATTCGGATACTATTCCTATAAATATTACCATACTCATCTTAGCGGTATTATAATAGATTATTATTATTATAATTATTAGCACCGCGTCTTACTACCCGTTCGGGTTATACGTACTTACACTAATGTGTTAATGGTAGGGTGATTGTGAGATGAAATGAAGGACCTACAGTTTAACGTGGAATCCGAACCACTGTGGAGGCCTGGCATTCCCCACACTCACAATATGTATTGTCAAAGGTGAAGGAAGGGTTTGGTAAACAGATAAATCTGGGCCAGGACCGAGGATTGAACTCCGGCCGCCAGCACAGAATTCTGACACCTTACCCCTAGACCGTCAGGTCACCAACTCGAATGTTAATTGCCGCACTTACAGAAGTACGCCGATTATCTTTGATGATAATAAAATATACTAAAGAATATTTTTTTTTCGACATTGTTTTAAATTTCCTTTCAAACTATGCGATGGATATTTACAACAGACGTTTATAATAACATAACATAGCAATCTTCCTTGCCAATATTAAATACTAATTAGAGTGTTTTATTTATAAACGGTTCATTACTACTATTACACCAAAATTAAAATATTCTGATAGTCCGAACTGGCATTTTTATACAGTGATTTTTTTAAATATACATTTGTTTTTGCAGTTAAATTCAAATAACATCTATAATCTCCCTTGTTAATAATATACAAAAAAATTTATACATATTTATATATTTTGCTTTTTATAAGCAAAAAAATTAAAAACCTACTCTTTTAAATTAACTAATGAATAAACAATCTCAATTCCATTTAAATAAAGTTAAAATTAAACAAGAAGTGTTTGTGAAACTCTTGAAAGTATTTAGTCCGTTCAGAGTGTTTATACATAAACAGATATTTCATTTTCACCTATTCAGTCGAGGTTGCATCTTATTCTTATTCATGGGTTATAAAAGTTTAGATTAACTCCAACCCCCTCAAAATAAATAAAACAAAATCGAAAAAAGATTAGCATCTTGTACAATGCAAACGATATTTAGAAAAGTTCAAATCAAATTTGCATTTGTCTATACATTTTAATATATAGATGTTTTATAATCTGTTATATATAAATATATATGATAACCCAAACCATTCCCTTTTTTTTCACTTTCTCGCAATCCTTGGGTAGAGAAAGTATTGTTATCATTAAAAAAAACCTGAGCTCGAAATATTGTTATATTCGGTCTGTCCTCCTGTTATTGGGACTGGATTAAAAATCATTTAACTAATCGGGATAAAATCTGATATTTAAAGTTTTAATAATGTGCATCAGAGGTTTTATTTGGAATTATCTGTTCAACCTTAAAATTAAAGGTAGGTCACTAAAAGGCGAAAAGAGAAAAATTCGATTTTCTTAAAATCCACTCAAAAGATTTTGATTAAAATTAGTATATAGTTGATGTTTAACACTATAAACAAAATGGCCGTTTTCAATTTCTCATGAAAATGACTTTAAGGGTAATTTATACAGGTGGAAATTTCAAATTATTTTCAGATATATTTGAGATAAGAAATAACTTATAACTGAAAAGTTGTAGTAATATTAGTTTCTTAGCACAATGTCTTACTACCCGTTAAGGTTATACGCTTATGTACTATATACACTAATCATTTTAGAGATTAGGAAGGTTATATTAATAAGAAATGTTCCCGCATTTACGTGGAGTGAGAGTGAAAAACTATTTTGTAAACGCCGCCCTTCAGTACACCCTACTGAGATTTGAACCTCAATCTCTCCATCGTCAGCAGCCAAGTCTACAGCGGGAATAGCGTCTTAGACCACGCAGCCACTGAAGCGGTGTTGTAATACTATTAAATTTAAAAGAAAGTTTACTTGAATATCGATATTAATAAAAGGTTAGGTCTGTATTTCTGTCTATCATAAACGTTTTGCGATCTCCATCGAAGGGAGAGCTCTGAACATTTATAATTAGTATCCCCGTACGCAAACCTGTGCACCTAGAAACATTAATTTTAAAATTTAGATTTTAATATTGTTAAATTAGTTAAAAATTATGCCGGAAAAAACAAAAGGAAGATATATTTTGTCTGTTTGTTTGAAGTAGAGAAAAAAACCATTTCCTGGGGTAACCACGCAATGCCAGGTACTTTTACTATATTTTTTTTTATAAAACCAATAGTTTCTTAAATCATCAAATAGATTTTTTAAATTGAGATCTGGGAAATTGATTGATATGCTCTTTAGTAAACAGGAATATTACATTGTTCTCGATATGTTCTTGTAAATCTTTATTATTTCAGCTATTCCCTTTGTTGCAGTATTTCTGCAACAATGACTAATGTTTTAATTAACATAAAAATCTCCGAGTTTTTAGTAGACATCTACACTTTTAGACAAAGGAGATTTAAAGTCTGCGTGATGCATTGCATTATTTATTTCAAATTTTACACTTCTAAAAATATATTTACAATGACTGTAGAAATTTTCAACGTAAAAGTATTGGGATATTTTAAATATAGTCTAAGTAAATTAAACAGCAAACAATACTTTATAATTCTTTGGCTCAGTCATCTTACATTTTTTGGGCTATTAAGAAATATGTCATCGAATAATTGTTTTGTGAATAAATTGTAGAGTACCTTAATAATGTATTAAAAAATTGCTGAGTAAATTATATAATTTTGGGTAATAGAGCTAATTTAAAAATATGTAATGTTTATTTAATCTAATTATTAGATCAAAGAATAAATATACTAAACCATCACAAATGTTTTCTAATTTTTGTGAGGTTTCTTTCACGGTTTTCTTTTTTAATAAAAAACCCCCCCAAAAAATTAAATGTAAGCAAAAGTAGCCTAAATACATTTACTATTATCTATATGTTTGCTTCTTTATATATTTTGAGACCATGATTAATTATTAAATTTCACTAAATTTAATAGAGATGTTTATTTCATCTAAATAAAAAAGTTTTAAGTAGGTCCTGTACCTATTTGAAACCATTATAGATAATTTTTTTTACAATTTTTCTTGATTGCTTTTATTAAAATAATATTTTGAATATCAAAAATGTTTACTTAAATATGATTATTGATAGTAGCACAACAACTAGTTAGGAAACATTAGTATATATAATATTTAACAACGTATTTAAAATGATTTATTTTATAATACTTAAATCGGATACATTAATTAGTTTATTTTTTTCAGCAAATGTATTTCCAAGTTTTCGATTTTTAAATCTGTTTTAATCGCTAAAAATAAATTTTACTACATAAGCCAAATGCTATGATTAATGAAAAACAAATAAAACTATCAAAAAAAAATTATTTTTAACGTCCAACTGACATACAATAAAATTAACCCGGAGTAAAAGAAATAAGCTTTGTAAAATTGATGTCACAAACAGAGCTAATAAATATAAATAATCCTTTTTAAGTCGACATAAACACAAACAATCTATTTTTTATTCATGGATTTTTCACCATGGATTTTTAAATATTTTTCTCTGTGGGCCTATAAAAACTACTAAAGTTATCGACTGTATTCATGCGCTGGGATATCAATGTTTGATTTTGAAAATAGCCACAAATAAAATATAAGCACCCTGCCAAATAAAAAAAAAGTTTTGATGATTAATGGCTGATGAATGTTTTATTTCCTTCTAATACACTGTCTGAAATGTCCTCAACACAGTTCAAGGCTATCGAAAAAACCATACAATAAAATACGACATACCCAAAAACCATTGCGTCAACATTTTTGATGGTGAAGATATATAGAATTGTTTTTTACGGATAGTATATAAATAAAAATATAATCTACGTCAAACTCTTCATCAATGACATGTTTTGTCCTATAGTAACTAAGCGATGTTCGGTGGGAAATAAAAGCCGGTGTTGTTTGCGTAACTATAAGTCGATAAGTTAGTTGTTTCATAATATGAGTGAAGTGTGTTGACCAATTTCTGAAGGAAGATAATATTTTTATTTTTTTATTTGAGATTGTATTTTTTGTAGAGGCAAGGACAAGTATTGATAAAGCAAGTAATTTTATCAAATTTGTTTACATGAACTTTACAATTCAACGGTTCAGAATTTTTGTGATAGTAGAGGGGTGTTAAAGAACTACACTGAAGAATAAAAATAACAAAAACAACAAAAGTTTATTTTTATTTTTAACGAACCGAATATTTACAAAAGTGGTAAATGTAAACAGGTCTTAAGGAAAAGTAATTTTATAATGGTCAATATCTACTGAACATATCGTGAGAAGATAGACACCAGTTATATATATACAAATTAGTGAATTTTAAATTGACAACTAGACAGGAGAATCTTTATCTTTTACATGTTGCCTTGTTTATTTTAAACAGTATTTTTTCTGTGAGTCTTACTATCCTTTCAGGTTGTAAGCATATTTATTAATTACGCTAATGTGTTTGGGATGAGAAAGGTTGAATTTAGAAGAAATGCGCTCATGACTGCTTGGAGGTATAGTTGAGAATAGTCGAGGAAAAAAACACTATGTACACCCGACCGGGATTCGAACCCCAATCATATGCAGTCTAGACTATTGTGTGAGTGATACCTTAGACCATGTGGCCACATGCTTGTTGCCTTATCAAAGTTTTCGGGATAGCGAATAGCTTCGGTATTAATTAATTACATAAATCACATTTTAAACTAATTATGTGTGAATTATCAAACAGGTCACAAAATTAATAAACAATTAGGTAACTTTTACTTGGATTAAAAGAAAATTCGTTGCACATCACTACACTTTCGGGCTACTTGCATACAATAATACAATAACTACGCTAATGGGATGGAGGTGAAGAAGGTAGAATATCAGAAGATAGGTATCCGTATTTGCTTGGAGGAAGACTGAGGAAACCACATAGGGAAAAACACCCTCAATACACACTACCGGGTTTATAACCCCGAACTTTCAGGTATCGATAATCCAGTTTAATATTAGAGGAACGCGTTTGACCATTTGACAAACGATGGTGTTAAAAATAAAACATTTATTTATTTTTCTAGAGGTATCTAACGTGCACTTAATTAAACAACTAATGATTTTAACACAATTAATTTTGTTGGTAGTAATAACACAATAAACAGTCCCCCACCATTTAATTCAGCCTGTTAAAATAAGGAAATTTAAATTTCTTCAATAATATTTCTTTTATTAAAGATCCTGGATCTCTTGGATCTTAAGACAGAATCATCGCCTACTAAGCTAAGATGTTTTTCTTTAACTGGAAATATTCTCGGTAGAGCTAGTCTAACCTCCCGTCAAAGCTAATCGTATATTTACACAAATTGAGTAATATAGAATTCTGTGTAAATGTAAGCATATTTGCATATTCAGTAGCCTTATGGCTTCTTTGGTGCTGACTGACAGCTTTGAAAAGCTACCAGACCAAATTATGTATCCCTACGCCGCACCATATGTCCTGCAAAAACGTGTGTTTAGCAGCTGTCACTTCTGACTGTCAAAATGTAGGTATATACCTAAATGTTGACTGTTACAAGTCATCTGTGAGCTGTCAGTCAGCACCAAAGAAGCCACGGGGCTACTGTAGAAAGAGGGGAAAATTATTTATCCCTAAGCCACTACAACACAGTAAAAATAGATTAGCCTGACATCTTTTTCCCCATACCCACCGGTGTTTGTAATAATTTATTTGTGTAGCTATCTAATTAATATTTTTTTTATAAAAAGGAAAGGCTATGATGTAATATTTTATTAAAATTTATAGTTTGATTAAAAAAAATTTTTTTATACCTTAGTTTTATACACAATACGCCAACAACAATGAAATAATTAGTTGGCATTTGTAAGCAGTTATTAGTTATTTTAAATTACAATCCTTTAGATACCCCAACAAAATATTTGTATACTCATTTTGAAACGTAAAGTTAATTTGTAGTGAAATCAAAGCTGAAAATAAAAACTGGCTGAAATTCTTTACACTTAAACTATTTCCCAATATTTTAAACCAAAATAAATACTTTTTATGTCTTACATTTTGTTTCAAACGTAAATAATTCCAAGCTTGCAAATGAAGGAAGAGTATTGGATACAGTTTCAAGAGTTTCAAATAACTTTAGCTTGTAGCTTGGAAAATGAAATTAATCAGAGAAACTTCTCATCTATGTATATATAACACAACATACATATATGTACGGGGGTGATAAAGTTATATGAGTTGGTAGAACTGGTGGAATACCTGGCAAAGGTAAAAATTCCATTGAAAATATCACCCATCCTTCTCCTGATTTTGAAGAAATATTTTAATTAAAGTTTGAACATTGTAGTTTATAATTAATCTTCTGGCAACATAACATGTCTTTTAAATTTCTTGTAAACATTTATTTTATTATAAATATTAATAAATTTAACCAAACTTAAAATTATTACAGTTTCAAACAAATTTTTTGTCTTGGAATAATTTTTTTTAGCACTACGTCTTACTACCCACCCAGGTAATACTCATATAGTTTTAAATTAATTATGATAATGGTTTTAAAGGTTAGGGTGGCTATACTTCTAAGAAGTATACCCGTATTTTCGTGGAGGGAGAGTGGAAAACCATTTTAGAAAAATCTCCCCAAGTATACCCAACCGAGATTCGAACCTCAATCTCCCTGTCATCGGCAGTCTAGTCTACTGTGGGATAAACGCATTAGACCACGTGGTTACCGAAGCTAGTAATTATTTAAGTAAGTGTTTAAAATGTATCCCAAACTCTCCACTTATGTTACACATTTTCATGTTATTTATATTTTTCATCAAACATTTTAATGAACATGAGAGGCAAACATTCCAAGTTTATATCTCATTTAGTCTGAATTACCAGGGGTGGAGAGGTCGGGGTTCGAACACCAGCTGGGTGTAAGGATGGCACTTTTTTCTTAGATGGTTTCTCCACGTGAATGTTGATACATCTTCCTCCAAGCTCTGTCTTTATTTATTCCTCACCATTAGTGTCGCTATATGTGCATAGATCTGATGGTTAGTAAGACGCGAATCAAAAATAAATATATAAAATATATTTTGTTATTTCATTGTATCTCTCTATGGATACATATGATTTTAAATGTATTTATTTATTTATTTATTTATTCATAGTTTTAATAAAGAGTAAGGTAATTTAGTAAAATCAGCTTTACACCAATTCGGAGATTAATTCCATTTGAATAACCACCTGCCCTTCTTTTAAAGCCCAAGTGGGATTCGATCCATAGCATTATATTTCAAACCGTACACCTTAGACCATATTATCACAAGTGGTTTTTTTTTTATAGATAAAGGACACATTTTGTTCCTAATTGAAAATATTATATGACATATTTGAGTATTTAATAACGTCATTAACTTGTGAAAGCCAACGTGAACTTATTCTTTATATAAAGATAAAGGTAACTTAAAATCGTATCTTGTTGTGAAAAACATACAAAACAAAAATAAAAAAAAGGATTGTATAAAAAAAATAAAAGCTTAATCGTAATCTTATTTCCCCTACCTTCTCTTCTAGCCCAAATACGAACGATCGATCCATCGAAAAGTCAAGTCACGAACTTACCCTTTTTTTT
>CABEEJ010003547.1:10425-34768 GCA_901482245.1 Timema douglasi | reverse complement strand
ACTCTTGGAGGATATATTACTGGAGAGAAACAAGTCCTTCTTACCTGACACGACAGTTCGCTAGCTAAGAGACCAAGGTTAAACTCTTGGAAGATATATTACTGGATATAAACAAGTCCTTCTTACCTGACATGACAGCTCGCTAGCTAAGAGACCAAGTTTGAACTCTTGGAAGATATATTACTGGATATAAACAAGTCCTTCTTACATGACATGACAGTTCGCTAGCTAAGAGACCAAGGTTGAACGCTTGGAGGATATATTACTGGAGAGAAACAAGTCCTTCTCACCTGACATGACAGCTCGCTAGCTAAGAGACCAAGGTTAAACTCTTGGAAGATATATTACCGGAGAGAAATAAGGCCTTCTTACCTGACACGACAGTTCGCTAGCTAAGAGACCAAGTTTGAACTCTTGGAAGATATATTACTGGATATAAACAAGTCCTTATTACATGCCATGACAGTTCGCTAGCTAAGAGACCAAGGTTGAACGCTTGGAGGATATATTACTGGAGAGAAACAAGTCCTTCTTACCTGACATGACAGCTCGCTAGCTAAGAGACCAAGGTTAAACTCATGGAAGATATATTACCGGAGAGAAATAAGGCCTTCTTGCCTGACACGACAGTTCGCTAGCTAAGAGACCAAGTTTGAACTCTTGGAAGATATATTACTGGAGAGAAACAAGTCCTTCTTACCTGACATGACAGCTCGCTAGCTAAGAGACCAAGGTTAAACTCTTGGAAGATATATTACTGGATATAAACAAGTCCTTCTTACATGACACGGCATTTCGCCAGCTAAGAGACCAAGGTTGAACGCTTGGAAGATATATTACTGGAGAGAAACAAGTCCTTCTTACCTGACACGACAGTTCGCTAGCTATGAGACCAAGTTTGAACTCTTGGAAGATATATTACTGGAGAGAAACCAGTCCTTCCTACCTGACACGACAGTTCGCTAGCTAAGAGACCAAGGTTGAACGCTTGGAGGATATATTACTGGAGAGAAACTTATCCTTCTTACCAGACACGGCAGTTCGTTAGCTAAGAGACCAAGGTTAAACTCTTGGAAGATATATTACTGGAGAGAAACAAGTCCTTCTTACCTGACACGACAGTTCACTAGCTAAGAGACCAAGGTTGAACGCTTGGAGGATATATTACTGGAGAGAAACAAGTCCTTCTTACCTGACACAACAGTTCGCTAGCTAAGAGACCAAGGTTGAACTCTTGGAGGATATATTACTGGAGAGAAACTTATCCTTCTTACCAGACACGGCAGTTCGTTAGCTAAGAGACCAAGGTTAAACTCTTGGAGGATATATTACTGGAGAGAAACAAGTCCTTCTTATCTGACACGACAGTTCGCTAGCTAAGAGACCAAGGTTACGCTTGGAGGATATATTACTGGAGAGAAATAAGTCCTTCCTACTTGACACGGCATTTCGCCCGCTAAGAGACCAAGGTGGAACTCTTGGAGGATATATTACTGGAGCTAATCATAAAAGCTTGCGTTTACCAGGAGTTCCAATTGTTATTTTAATCTCCTAGAATATCACGTGTTAATCTTGTGCTGTTTTAATATTTTCGTATTATTTTAAAACTACACCACTCTGTTTTTAAGGCTATGATCAATAAAAAAACTAGCATTTAAAAAGTATATACAATTATACATAGTATGATTATTCAGTTAATACAAAATAAAAAACAAACACAATTACTTTTTTAACGTTCATTAAATCCACATATTTACATTAAATGTGTGTAAGATGTGTAACCATGTTTTCGTGGTGGGATAAAAGCAAACACTATTATTTAAGAAACCCGATACACCCAAACGGGATTCAAACCCTGATATCCCCGTCATCAACAGCCCAGTATATCGCGAGAATGATGCCTTAGACCATGCGGCCGCCAAATAGGATCCAAACTGACCTTTTTCATATGTCTATATAATATTTAACACAAACTACACAAACTAAATAATTAATCAAAGATTACAGAAATGAAATCAAGGTTATTTGAGGTAAATTTCACCAGAATTTGCACTAAAAAATATGATTGAGAATCTTATTGTGAAAATATTGTCCAAAATGAAGATGTTTGTAATCGAACCAGTGATCACCTAGGGTAAGATTATTACGTGCTAAGCGTTCTCTTGAAGGTGTGGGTTTAGCGGGGAGGGTATGGGGGGTAGGTATATATCCGGGTGAACCACTCTTGTTCTCCCTTTGGGATCACGATGACGCTCTACGAACCCAGTACGGTTGTCAACTGTCATAACAGAGACCAACTTCTCTGCTTTGGTCCCGTGAGACTTTAGATAAGTAGAGGGAAGAGGAAGTAGGGGTTGAAGTTAGACCGAAAGATAGGGGAGAATAGAAGGTATAATGGACGGAAAAAAACAGCGCTTCAAGTTTCGAAACCCAGTCGACTAAAGGTGAAAAAGTAGTTCTGTTTCATGTATTTTTTTAATGGTAAATATTTTAAGTTAACCTCCAATAAAACTCAGGTGTAATTTAATTGATAAAGTTTTTTTTTATTCATAGGACCACATTTTTTTTTAACAGTCGATTCCAAACGACGGCGTGTCGTGGCTTGTTGACAGGCTTAGCAGAGTTAGTTTAGATTGCACTTTTTGTATTGTTCTCAGGACTTGATAGAACACTCATTGATTGGGTGTAAACGTAGTTTTATTTTTTATTTTAATTATATGAGATATTTAGTGCATATACTACGTATGGTTGGTAAAATGGGGACCTAATGTGGGATAACATTTCACAGGTACAGTTTTAACAAGGTGACCTGGTGGTCTAGGGGTAAGGTGTCAGACTTATATGCTGGCGGCCGGGGTTCAATCCTCGGTCCCGGCACTGATTTATCTGATTACCAAACCCTTCCTTCACCTCTGACAAGACATCTTGTGAATGTGGGGAATGCCAGGCCTCCACCGTGGTTCGGATTCCACGTTAAACTGTAGGTCCTCCATTTCATCTCACAATCACCCTACCACTACACATTAGCCTAAGTGCGTATAACCCGAACGGTTAGTAAGACGCGGGGCTAATAATACTAATAATAATAAAGTTTTAACAAACCCTGATTCCTATGGCAACACTTTACGACAATCTCCTCGACACAATCAAATAGTGTAGTGAACCAGTCAGGAGCCAAGCACTAGACGTTCAGTGATAATAGGCTTCTTGTGTTTTAAGCTCTTTTTTTTATAGCACCGCGTCTTACTACCTGTTCAAGTCATACTAATATGTATCCTGAAAATTGAAAGATGATACCTGGACACGCGAATCAAACCCAGAAACTTTGGCTTATTACGCCAATGCTCTAACCACTTAGCTATCCAGGAATATTCCCATACCCAGGGTCATTCTTCACTCATATTTTAAGGCAGAGTCTGTAATGGACGTGTGGAAATAGTCGGCTACAAATGTGTGATTTGATTAAGAGCGAGCTTTACAATCGATGGGGCCACAAGCAACCCGCACTACACCCATTTACCCAAAGGTTATTGGAATAATTAGATAAAAAATTATATATAAATTAATACACGACGTGTTTGAGCTTATAATTATTAATTGAGAAGGAAATTTATATTTTTAACTTAGCATTAATAATTAAAAATAGTTTACGCTTGCAACAATATGATAATAATTGGGTGTTTGTATATGAAAAAACTTAATAAACCCTTTAAAAAAAAATAAAAAATGGCATGCATTTTCTATTTAATAACCCGCCTCGGTGGCGTAGTTGGCTAACGCGCTTGTCGTGTTGAGCTCGACTGCTGAGGACGGGGAGATCGAGGTTCGAATCTCGGTTGGGTGAACTGGGGGTGTTTTTTCCTAAATGGTTTTCCACTCTCCCTCCACGCAAATGCGGGTTCACTTCCTCTAATTCAACCGTCCCAATTCCCAAGCCATTAGAGTAATTAGTACTTAAAAAGCGTATAACCCGAACGGGTAGTAAGACGCGGTGCTAAATATTATTATTATAATCTATTTAATATTCTAATGGATATAGGTCACTTTACCTCCATTATATTTCTGTCAAAACCCCATTAAGGACGATTGGTTGGATACAGAAGGGGTAAAGGGGGAGGGCTCGGTTATCTTTCAATTATCTTTTAAGGCCTGAAGTTTTCTAACAAGCCGGCACCGACACAAAGTTCATCAGGTGCAAGATCTGTATTGGTTGGCAGCGCGTGTTTTACAGTACTTTAATAATTTGTTGCGATTTTGTGAGTTGCGAGACTGACTGACTCACTGACCATTAAAACCTATGGGGTACTTTTACTTCCAGTCAATATAGAACCTTGAAAATTGGCATAGAGCAAGTACTTGGGATATAGACCCAAGGATGTAGCCACCCAATAATTTCAAGGGGGGATTTGGTGGGCCCCTCCGCCAGTTGCCAGAGGCTAGAAAAAATTATCAATGATAAACAATTCTAGAAGCTATCTGAAGTGTTTTAATAGCAACACAGCCCCCTAAGTGATGAATGCTAGGAAAAATAATAAATATTAAACCCCTCTAGAATCTCTCTGAAGTGTATTTTTTATGGCAACACAACTCCCTAATTTGTACCTGTCCCTTAATTTTAATATTGCATGAACCATAAATAAAGCCATATATATTTTGTTGATTAAATCTGGGGCGAGGGGGGNAAAAAAATTAAAAAAAAAAAAAAAGGTGGGGGGGTGTTTATTTTTTAATAAAGTCTTTTTTTTAAATCAGTTTGGGTGTGTAAAAGAGGAGGGGGGGGGGGGGGGGGGGTGTTTGTTACTTGAACAAGTCAAATCAAAACGTGGAAAATCTATTTTTGGGTAGTAATTTGGATCTAGATCAAGGGTAAAATGTGAACTCTTTACTTTTCAACATGGTGCTCCAAAATGTGTAGGGGTAGTGGGGGAATGGAGATTTACTTGAACCAGTCAACATATAAATGAAAATGGGCATAGACCTAGTACTTGGAATATCAACCTTTCAACATTTTCCCGAAAAATAACAAATATTTTCTTCAAATCCAAGTTTTAATTAACAGAAATTTCCCCCCCTCTCTATCTATTTGTTGCACCACATGACTTTAATAAGAATTGAGCGCATGACTCCTGATGGTAGGCAGCTACCTACTTAAATAGACGTATTCTTGTATATAATATTCACAAAAAAATATTGATAGCTCACCAAAACATGTATGTAAAAAAACGCACCGAGTTCTACACCACAAAAATTATTATTCAACTTTGAACAGAAGTGAGATCTAAAAGGGCGCCAAGTTCAATCTGTTATATATTTCCAAAGAACTTATTACACTCGTAGTCTACTTGCACACTTCAATAGACTGGCATACCTTATTCTTTCATATATGTTTATTACCTATAAATATATCTGAAGTTATATAATAGGAATGTTAGCACTTCCACCATTTAGTCTGTAGTGTTTAGTCGTTCCAAGATACAAATTTTAATCAAAATCGTTAGAGCCGTATCGAGGAAATCACAATTTCTTATTTTCGCCCTTGACTAAACCACCCTTATTTTTAGGGTTTGATAGCTAATTCCAAAAAATACCTCAGAAGAACCTCATTAAAACCTCAAATACCAAGTTCTAGCCCGATTGGTAAAATGTTTTCGGCCCTAAACGGAAAAACAAAAACAGACATACAGACAGATGGTATCGCGAAAAACCAATTTCAGGTTCAGGGAGTCATTAAACGTTGACATCCTTGAGAACCACTAATTTGACTTTTTCTTTCCACGATCACAAAACTTCCCGACTCCCAGTGATTACAATAATTTTTTAAAAAAAACCTCACTACTTCAGACCAGCAGACAAACCAGATTAAACTAACATGACATTTAGTCCACGATGTAGCTCACATAATTATTTTTAAATTAATTATTAATATGTAACTCCTGGGTCGATTATATTATTATTAGCACCGCGTCTTACTACCCGTTCGGGTTATACGCACTTACGCTAATGTGTAATGGTAGGGTGATTGTGGGATGANTATTAGCACCGCGTCTTACTACCCGTTCGGGTTATACGCACTTACGCTAATGTGTAATGGTAGGGTGATTGTGAGATGAAATGGAGGACCTACAGTTTAACGTGGAATCCGAACCACGGTGGAGGCCTGGCATTCCCCACATTCACAAGATGTCTTGTCAGAGGTGAAGGAAGGGTTTGGTAATCAGATAAATCTGTGCCGGGACCGAGGATTGAACCCCGGCCGCCAGCACAGAAGTCCGACACCTTACCCCTAGACCACCAGGTCACCGTGTCGATTATAAATTTAAACAAAATCAATATATTCAAAACAATATATAATTTCAAAACTCTCAGCGCGAATATCACTATAGATCAATTTATCAGCTGTCATAATTACCCATTACTCATTTTAAAATAGCTAATCATTCTTTCAATGAAACACGCTGACTTGCTTAGTGATAAAAAAAAATCCTGTCAAATTGTTCTCCCTCGAAACGACTCCTATAAAACACTCCTCTAAATCGAGTCCAATAAGTTGTTTTGTACATTGTTCATCAGACTGACGCACTGCAGAAATCATAGGTGACGTTTCACGCAAACTTATCGACAAACAGTGCGCTACCCCTGGGGAGATAGAAAAAATGGCGTGCAAATGAGGAATATTTCATGAAAACTAAGCCATACCCTCGAATATTATTTTGGGTTTATTTGGGATTGGCAGGGATTCAAACTCCAAATCTTCCAACACAACTGGTAATTCAGATTAGTCCCTTAATCATTGGTACAACCTGTTAAACCTTAAAGGTATTAATCTCACCTTGAATAATTACACTATGCTCCTATTTTATAAGTTATATCATAGAGTAATTATTCAAGGTAAATAAATCGTAAACCTTACATTCATGAAAAAAAAAATTAAACAAATACATTCAGTAATGTTTTAGTAAGTTTCCAAACCTTTTGCTGAAATACGTTCATTTTCCAAATTTAAAAACTTTTGTATTTATATTATAAATAATTATAAAGTTATGATATTTTTGAATAAAATCGCACTTAAAAAAAATATTACTATTATTAATTTCCACCCGATAGCAATTATTCGTACAAGACTCAATTAAATTTTGAGATAAATATAATCTGTTAAATCTTTTCTTTCACTATTATTCAAACTTATTGCGAATTATCATCCCAGAGTTCGAAAATAATATCCCACCCTTTTAAGGCACGTGTTTCTTTTTGATTTTTTTTTTTAATGAGAACTTCCTTTTATTCAAGTTCTGGTTTATTTTATAAACGTGTTCTTGTTTAGTATTTATGTAATTTTATTATCTTAATTAGTGAAACAGTGTATCTACAAGCTTTGGTTACTACGCACAATACTCTATTGGTGTATATTACAGTTTTTTCATGGATCATGATTCGTTATTTTGAAACTAAAAACATACACATAGTAAAATATAGTTTGTGTTTCTCTACTGTTGTTACAATGTACCTCCCTTTCCCCTTTCCCCTGTGCGGTAAAATGTCATTACTAACACAGACGGAGTTGAAAGTATTATTTTCAAAAATAAAAACTTTCCAGTTTTTATTGGCCAAATATTATTTTAAACTAACTTATATATTTAAAATTAAACGACATAATTATAGTTTACATTGAGTATTTTATATAACATTGGGGGAGAGATATCTCTAAAATAAATAGTTTATTTGTGAATATACACCTTGAAATTTTATCAAAAAGTAAATGATTAATTATTGTAACTTCAATACAATATTATCGTAAAGGTAGTGAAGAATGAATATACAGGATGTATCTATGTGTATTGTAAGTAAATGTGTGAGGGAACAGTAGACTTTAAAACAACACAAAAACTCCCTATGAACACATGTCCAATGTTCAGTGATTACCGAGATAAATATCTGCTGGAATCGTTAATAATCTTACTTGATAAACCCTTGTTGTACCTCTTGTAAATAACGTATCACTGCTGGTACACAGGCAGGGTTGCAGATACATGCACAGGGGTGTATCAAGTAGGGCTACTAAGAATTCCAGCGGAATATTGGAAGGAATTCTCTCGATAACCGTCGAACATAAGACGGATGTTCATAAATACTTTTTGTGTTGTTTTTAGGTTAACCATCCACACCGCAGCTAATTCCCACACAAATTTATACCACCCTGTATACTATAGATAATTTTATCAATAGATTATAGCATTGAGATTGATCCTCAGGTAAATGTTTCACTAACTAATAAGCCAGTGAGATTAATATAATACTAGATATTAAACTGTTGCGTAAATTGGATAGTTTAATGCAACAGTAAATATAATATTATGAGCAAAGAGAGAACATGTATTGAGTACAATAATATAAAGATTATTTTGAACACCTTATCATGTGTCATGGTTAACGAGTTTAAATATATATTAACAATGTTAACCAGCAATAAAGTTGTATTAGAGTAGAAATTAAGGAAAGGATACAGTCGGGAAATGAATGCTATTACGCTGTCGGTAAGTTGTTGACTTCTATCCTACTTTCAAGGAATATTTAACTCAGAATATCAATAATTATACCAGTTGTTTTCTATGGGTGTTAAACATGGTCTTCTTCCATACACGACGAAAACAAATTTAAGGTGCTTGAAAACAAGGCGATTATTAAGATATTTAATCCAAAAATGGATGAAGATATTGGTGAGTGAAGGAGGGTACATTCTGATGAGTTACATGCCATGTAATAATCACAAGACATTGCTAGGATATTCTAATCCCACGTATTATTGTGTAAAGAATGTGCAGAGTAAATAGAAGGATATACAACTGTGTTGAATATATTATGGGGTATGCCAAATGAGAAGAGACCAGTGGGAAGATCACGACGCATATGGGAAGATGACATTGTAATGGACCTGAGATAGATAAGGATATGGTGTAATGAAGTGGACTCGATAGGACTAGCTCAATATAAGGACAGAGGGCGTCCTTTTTTTTTTAGTGAGGCAATGAAATTAGTAATTACTAATATGCCACAGAGTAAGTAGCACGTTAATATAAGCTTCTGACGCCGTGAGATGATTTCAATACTAGATGTCAAGCAGTTGTGTCATGCGGGTAGTTTTATCCCTTAATCTGACGCCGTGAGATGTTTTCAATACTAGATGTCAAACAGTTGTGTCACGCGGGTGGTTTTTATCCCCTAATCTGACGCCGTGAGATATTTTCAATACTAGATGTCAAACAGTTCTGTCACGTGGGTAGGTTTATCCCATGATACAAACAATTTCAATTAATGACGTCTTAATAACTAGCTTATTGGAGGGATGTGCGATGAAAACTTTTTAAATACAAAAGCTTTGAATATTTATATTTTCTTGTCCTAAGACCCGCTATTGTCCTTTCATAGTGCTACAATTTGGAAGGTATTTTTGTTTTTTGCAAATAATGTTGATGATATTAAATATATAATATATTTTCCTTTACTTGCTAATTTATTTATCTCTGCCTACGTTATAAAAGCTATTTAATTACTAATCATGTTGAAATAATATTTAGTATCTGGTATAGAAATGATTGTATGTTGAAATATGTCACAACATAGTGAGATATTTGACTTGTTATTAATATATAAAAATTTGATTCATTTTTAGAAATGTAACAAAAGAGTGACGTTTATTGAGACGTATGATATAATTCATTTAAAATATTATAAAATTTTGATTATGTGGGTTTAAACCCATACTAGATTTTGTAGCTAGCTTATTGGCCTTCGGTAACTAAATGTCTACTGTTCACATAACTATAAGTAAGATTGTAGTAACTATACTAATATGGAGGGAGTTCTACTGTTCACAGAACTACTAGTAAGACTGTAGTAACGATAATAATATGGAGGGAGTGTCTACTGTTCACAGAACTACTAGTAAGACTGTAGTAACGATAATAACATGGAGGGAGGTCTACTGTTCACAGAACTACTAGTAAATATTAAGTAATGATATTTGCATGGAAGGAGTGAGGTCTAATGTTCACAAAACTACAAGTGGTATTAATAATAAACCATATAATAGTCTATAATTATTTTCCATAAAAATATGTAAATAATGTCTAGTTTTTGAATAAAACTTATATATTGTCTGGGTCGTGTCTAAAGCCGCCATAAGGTTAATGTATTCTGTGTAAATCAGTGCTACCAACGGTCGTTTCGGAAGGTGAGCGTGTCCAGGAAATATAAACCTATCTCCTCCGCTACGGTTGGTCTTTTTTTCCTATTAACTATAAAAGTTGACGCTACGTTGTGGAAACATCAAAAAAAATAAAAATCTTTCTGTACAATTTCCTCGCTCTGACCGTCAGACGTAATCTAATGTACGTGTGTATAACGGTAGTGAAGCTCTATGATAAATGGATATACCGGATTATATAAAATTACGAAACAGTTCACGTGTCCAGGATGCATTAGATTCACCTTGAATTTTAGTTAGATCTAATAAAACTATTAAAAGTAACTTTTAGCACAGCGTCTTACTACTCATTAGGGTTATACCCATACATACTAATTACGCTAACGTGTTGGAGTTTGAATTTAATTTGAGTGTATACACATTCGCATGGAAAAATAATTTGGTGAAAAAACCACCCTCTGCACGCCCGACCGAGATTCGAACCCCGATCTTTAGATCATCGTCTTTAAAGTTTATAGTGAGATCTATACCTTTAATGAACAAAAATCATTAGTTTATATTTTTCTTAATAAGTAATAAAAGATTGCCTCTAGTGTTAAACGTTGCTTTGTATCTGTGAAATTAATTTGGAGAAGACGATTCTAAAAAAAAAAAAATCTGAAATATGACAAACTCCTCTTAATTAAAACTCTTTCTACCCAAAGAAGAGTCATTTTAAACGAGACAAGTTGTTCTTCGTGCTTCTCTTTTTTTTAATAAGTAAGAAAACAGATTTTTAACAGGCAATATATAGAGAGATTCCAGTATTTTTTTAACCTTTCATAAAAGTGAGTGTAAATAGCTTAAATCAAAAACTTAACAAAAACAGTCTATTAAAGACGTAGACCACTACGCTATCATTTATTTTGAATCATATTTTCAAATTATGTTTATTCTACGTATTATAAGTGATAAATTCTTTGAGTGTAAAAAAACTAATAACAATTTATGAATTACTTGAATAAAATACCAATTGTATTTATTTACTATTTTATTACACACCAAAACGTTCAGTGAACCTATAAAACACTCCCGATAAACAAATTTTGAACAAAATTTTAGGGTCCTTTTTTTTGAAAATATTAAACTACCCTTTAATTTTTGCTATGGCCCTAGGGACAAACAAATGGACGACTATACAAACAAATATAAATAGAGACAATATTATAAAACAATTAATTTTTATTTTGGGGCCACATAAGACTTCAAGATCCATCACAGCATCTAGGTAGATAATATATATTACTACATTACTTTCAATATATGATAAATCAACACACAAACATTTTGGTAAATAGTTTGTTATACAGTAGGCCTAACACTGTAGTGTGTAAAAAGTATATGGTACATTTTTTCCTAAGAATTTTACTGTAATATCTTAAAATCAAATTCAGTGGAATGAGTTAATTACCAAGATTTTAAATACAAGAATATTTAAAAAGAGATTTAATAGTAACTCAATTATGACCTGGCGGTCTAGGGGTAAGGTTTCAGACTTCTGTAATGGCGGTCGGGATTCAATCCTAGGTCCCGGCACAGATTTATCTGATTACCAAACCCTTCCTTCACCTCTGACAAGACATCTTGTGAATGTGGGGAATGCCAGGTCCCTCCACCGTGGTTCGGATTCCACGTTAAACTGTAGGTCCTCCATTTCATCTCACAATCGACCTACCATTACACATTAGTGTAAGTGCGTATAACCCGAACGGGTAGTAAGACGTGGTGCTAATAATAATAATAATAATAATAATAATAATAGTAACTCAAGATATCTTCAAAAATTTATTCATTGCTGTTGATTTTTATGTCGACACTTAAGTTCACACAACAAAACTGGTTCATAATTATTCGTTTATACTTTAAATGAATAAACTATTAGGAAATCGATTGAAAAAAAACTTGACTTCCAATGAGTCACGCAAGGAAATATTCCAAGTTCTTACATAATACATTTTGAGAATCAGTGATTTAAAAAGAATAAACAAATACATCCTGGTTTAGTGACTACGGTATATATTTTAAATTTTATGGATTGTGTCTAAGAATTACATTAATATTTAATGTATATATCAAAATAATATACAGTTTGGAAAGGTAGATTTTTTTATTATTCTCTTTCAACGATGTTAAATATTTAATTCAAGCAGAACAGAACATTTGTGCTTATTTAATAAAATACTTTATTTATTTATACAATTTAATGACGCATGTATATAATCAAATTAAAAATATATATACAGTCATTAGGTATTTAATTTAATCTGATATAATTGTATTTGTTTATATTAATATAATGTTATTCAATCGAGATAGAAGTTTTCCACAAATATATTGACATTTTTACTATAAGACATCCATAATACATTATTTAATAAAAAAAAATTTAAAAGAGGCTTTTAGTTTGAATTCTAGACTATAAACGAGTTTCAAGAAGGATATTGAAAAACTAATTTACCAGGAATAAAACCAAATTCTAGAAGGCAATGTTCTATCGATAAGTATATTTGTAGCTCTGGTATCAAAACGTAAAGAATGACATGAGGCAATAAGATAAGAGAATATTGGAAAATATACCAAGAGTCGGAAAATCAAACAGAAAGGTAAATGCAATACAATAAGAGATAGAAATATTGGATCAAGAATTCAGGCAGATAAAGTTGCTACTGTATAGATACAAGTTATTCATATTACTTACTATTTAACACATCGCATTATGTTGTCGTGCTAGTCTTATTACATTAATGGAACTAAGTCAGCTATGGACTCATTGAGTGACATTGCTATGAGATTGGATGTATTATAGCAGAGAAAAAAAACACTAGAGGTCTTAAAAATACCCTAAGGGGATCTAGTTTTATTTTTAATAAATATTATTATCAGCAATAAATTATTTTATTTGACGCATTTTGGGGATTAATGTGTGTTTAAAAATACTTAAACACACAACTTACATACTAGCTTGAATTATTGAACTAACCACTATGAATGATTGATTGGTAATATGTTTTGTGATCGAGATCAAATGTGTAATAATTTATCATGATAATTATAGCGACTTTGGTTGATTTATGTGTGATATCTCTAATTGTATAGTTTTAAAGATCCATAAAATGTTCGTTACATAATTTAGATTTAGAATATTTGTAAATTTATACCTACATGTTAACCAACACTAGATCGATTGGTCTCAAGTGGCTATGGCAGAGATTGTAAAATTTCGTCAAAAGATGAAGTTTGGGGAACATATTGGGGGCCATGGTGTACAAAATTAGTGTCAATTGAAGATCTGTGGAACCAAGTCCGCCAGAAGCTCCTCCTATTGGATATCAGAATGTGCGAGTGTAGATGGCCTAACCACACTCTCCGGAGAGACTAGGACAATGTCTCAAGTGAAGATCTGAACAGAAGAGCGAAAGGACGCTGACGTCGGGACGAAACAACGTCTCAAGCTAAGATCAGAACTGGAGAGCGAAAGGACGCCGACATTGGGACGAGACAACGTCGCCAGAGAAGATCTGAAGTGGAGAGCAAAAGGACGCTGACGTCGGGACGAAATAACGTCTCAAGAGAAGATCTGAACTGAAGACCGAAAGGACACCGACATTGGGACGATACAACGTCGCCAGAGAATATCTGAAGTGGAGAGCAAAAGGACGCCGACGTCGGGACGAATCAACGTCTCAAGAGAAGATCTGAACTGGAGAGCGAAAGGACGCCGATGTCGGGACGAGACAACGTCTCAAGAGAAGATCTGAACTGGAGAGCAAAAGGACGCTGACGTCGGGACGAAATAACGTCTCAAGAGAAGATCTGACCTGAAGAGTGAAAGGACACCGACGTCGGGACGAGACAACGTCACCAGAGAAGAGCTGAACTAGAAAGCGATAGGACGCCGACGTTGGGACGAGACAACGTCTCAAGAGAAGATCTAAACTGGAGAGCGAAAGGACGCCGATGTCGGGACGAGACAACGTCTCAAGAGAAGATCTGAACTGGAAAGCAAAAGGACGCCGACGTCGGGACACACCAACGATGAACGAGATGGAGGAGTGTCGATGAAGATGGCGGAGTATTCAGAAAGTCATGGGCTGAACTTAAAAGTGTGGCGGGGAGTATACTTTATTGGCGAAGCTTTGTTGTAGCCCCAGAGTTTACATTGCATAAAATATGCAACATCTTAAACTCAACCGTTTGAATAAGACACTTACCCGCTTCGATAGCCACATGGTCTAAGGCGTCACTCTCACAATGTACTGGACTACCAATTACGTGGAGATTGAGGTTCTATCCCAGTCGGGTGTACCGAGAGTTGATTTTTCTTGGTGGTCTGGGGGTTAAGGTGTCGGACTTTTGTGCTCGGGGTCCGGGGTTCAATCCTCGGTCCTGGCACAGATTTATCTGATTACTAAAACCTTCCTTCACCTCTGACAAGACGTGTATCAATCACAACTTACGAATGTGAGGATGTCCAGTCCTCCACCGTGGTTCGGATTTAACGTTAAACTGTAAGTCCTTCATTTCATCTCACAATCACCCTATAGTTACGCATTAGCGTAAGTACGTATAACCCAAACGGGTAGTAAGACGCAGCGATGATAATAATACTATTTTAGACTCTGCTGGAGCTCAAACTAGAATCATCTAGCGAGATTCAGTTGGTCTCCTCAGAGATGGAACATGATACGACGACCTGGCGTGAAGCACTCGGAACAGAACTTCCAAGTACTGTCCCCCCATCTCTCTCAAACCTCTTGCGACAGTCCGTTAGCCTGTCCTCTTGGTCGCTGTTTCCGCTCTGTTATTACTCTAGAATAGAGGTGAGTCTCGCTTGGTTGCAAACACTGCCCCTGGTGGCTGGATGCACGCAATGGCCACTCTCTTGACCCGACCGTCGCCGATAGGTCCTTAAATCAGGGGTCAAACCTTCGTCCTCTTGAGCCAAGTCTTGCTACGAGGGAAGAGTATTGTTAGAGAGATCAGAGATGTCACTTATTTTAAGAAACGCTATGTTTATACGATTATACTTTAGTTTTGTACAAGTTTATGTGAAGCTTTAAAATTTAAACTATCGTGGTATTGATATGTTCTCATAAAGAAGCGGTATCGTAATCATTAAACATTCTACTATCGATATTTTATATACATATATATATCTTAAGCTTTTAATTGCACCTAATGCCAAAAATAGTGAGTTTTTTGTTTTGTTTTTTCAATTTTGTTTGTCTTTAATTAATGCTAAAGCCGAATAGTTTAGTTAGATTTCGTTCAAACTTGATATTTAGATTTAAAATTGAAATAACACATAACTTTATATTTATCTTAATTCTATCTATAAAATTGTGGGTAGTTTTTAGGCAGTAACTTAGATTTAATTCCATTCTTTTTTAATATTTATGTAACCATTTTGTTCAAAATGGATATTAGTTTGTTTAATTTTGATTCTTGCTGAATAATTTTTATAATCATTTTGGAGATAATTATTTATTAAAGGGTAGTGCACTAAATACTGCATTATACCCTTCATTTATTAAATACAAATGTATATTAACACACATACAGCTATATAATATTATATATATATATATATATATTTATTTATATATGTATGTATGTATGTATGTATGTATGTATGTATATTTAGCTCAGTCAACGTCACTCGTTTGTGATATCATGCACACATACATCTCATTTAAGCCTTCGCGAAAGAGCGTAGTCCACACGCGGAGGATTTTTCTCGGTAGAATATAGTTCCGGTGGAAGGGGTCTGTGAGAACTAGCTTGGTCTGAGGGAGAACCTTAACTTGGCTAGGAAGGGTTGGTTTTGTGGGAGCTGTAAGGGTAAGTTTTTGGTGCATGGTCACGTGTTCATTTATAGCGATAGAACCGTTCTTTTGTTCAAATCATTATGATATAATTATTGTCATTGGGGCTGGCGTGTTCTTTATTACTGTACTATTTAAGATAATATTGACACAAAGGTGAAATATTAATCTTAGTCACCCAATATTTGTGTGTATATATATATGTGTATGTAGGGAGGGGGGGTATGAAAACTTAAACTATCATCAATTGGGACCTTTGAAAATTGATAAATCTCTCTTCAATTCAACATAACATCGATCTATTAACATGGAAACATATTGAAGGTCACGTACAAATGTCAATGCCAGTTTAAGGTTAAATATTTGACCTAATAAGAGATTACTTGTCATAGATATGGGAGAAGTTCAGAATAGTAGACTATTAAATTTTATTTACTGTAAAATACCTTTATAAAAAGACCTTAACTTTTATGAACAGAGGAGTAAAAAATATAATCAAAAAGAAAATATAATACCGATATGGTAAAAATCTGATGATACTTGATGTTTATTACAGTTTTGGACATTTAAAATATTAATGAAGTAGTTTCTCGTAAACATTTGTCAAGCTTAATAAATATTAAAAAAGTATAATAAAGTTTTTTTATATATGCTTGCACAATATTAAAAAGTAATTGGTTAACTATTAATGCAGTCGTGTTCAATCAGATTTTATTAGCTTAAAATAATATACCTAATGAAAAATATATATATTAACTCATAAAGAAAAGTTTTATATTCAAAATAAATGTTTGAAGTTAACGAAAACAGGGACATGAAAAAACTATTATTATTGTAATTCACGATGTTTATATTTGTTAAATGGAACTTGAACTATTTAAGTAGCAATTATGAACATTTAGCCAATGATTCGTTATCCAATTTAAAATGGAACAACAACCCCTAAATTAAACATAAATTCCCAGAATTTTGAACGAGAATATATAAATAAATAAAGGCACAATCAGACATTTCTAAAAATTACATTATAATTTTGAAAAAAAAAAAACTTGGCTATCAGTATCGTAGTATTAAAATATAGGTTTTCTTAAAATCAACAAATACTGTTTTGTGACTTATAAAACACTCTTAAGATGTAAATTAATTATTTATCAAAACGCAATGAGTTATTTATACATGTTAAACATTTTAACATGAGCAACAATATTAAGGACATTTCTAAAAAATTATAAAAAAAAAATTGTTAACTACTTTTATTTTTAGAGCTAGAATTAAAATTATGATTTATTTTTGAGACCATGAAACACAAATATCAAGTTTTAACTGATTCCATTAAAAATGTTTGGATCTAGGCCCAAGAACAGCCACATGGGTAGATAGACAGAAAAATATACATTATACATACATAGAGATTTGTATGATTTTAAATCCTAATATTTTAAGTTTGAGGGCAGATAATCTTGAGATAAAAATGTCTTTATATGATAAAGTAAAAAAAAAACTAATCCAATCGCTTATATAACTTAGTATAATTTTTCTTTAACTTATTTCTATTTAACTATCCTTTATATTATTTATATCAAACATTACATAATCAATCAGTTTCGAACATTAAAATTATTTATTGATTACCGCATACATAAGTTTATCGAGAAAAATTATGTCCAAACTTTCTTTAAGGTTCTGAAACCAGAAATTGACGTTCACAGGTAAATCTGGGGCAAAATAAAACAACTCAAATCTAAATATCACCTAAAAAGTAAAAGTAGTTTTATGTTATAGAAACAAAAACTTTATTTTCGACTTCAACTTCTAATATAAAATGTGACCTTTGTACAGCCCCACCAATTAAAATTAACAGACACTCAAAATATGGTAACAAATATTAAGGTTTTATTTTATTTCCAGGGCAATTAGCACATGTGACCTCCTAATTACGAGGAGCTATAAAACCACCGTGTCTTACTCGAGATACCCCTTCGTTAAACCCCCAAACACAACGATGTCATTAAGCCGGAGGTAAGACAATCAACCAAGCGCTCCGTTCTCTTTGGTAAGCCAAACCGTGGACGGCCTAGAACATAAGAGAAACTATTTGGAATCTCTTTTGGATTAGAAATTTAATATTAAATAATAATATTTAGCACCGCGTCTTACTACTCGTTCTGGTTATACGCTTTAAGTACTAATTACGCTAATGGATTAGAAATTGGGAAGGTTGAATTAGAGGAAGTGAACCCGCATTCGCGTGGAAGGAGAGTGGTAAACCATTTAGGAAAAACCACCCCCCAGTTCACCCGACCGAGATTCGAACCTCGATCTCTCCGTCCTCAGCAGTCGAGCTCAACACGACAAGCGCGTTAGCCAACTACGCCACCGAAGCGGGTTTTAATATTAAATTGCCTACTAAACCACACGATACAAGGATATTCCGAGCTCACTAAGGGTGTGTGATCTCATACGCTAGTCACGTGCGTTAATCGAGTGTATCAATCATATTTAAATATAACACTTCAATTGTGACGGGTTAACTCCAAATTATTATTCCTTCACAAAATTTCAACTGTCTCTCTCATTCCCATTTTACTTCCCTACTACCCTCATTTTTAAACCGCTCTCCCTAGAATTACCTGAAAACCCTTCTCTCCCTCGGTCCCCTTTTTGTTGTACCTGGTACTAGTCTAGAAATAATCCTATCGCAAGGAGGAAGGGAAACATTTAAAAAGTCTACGGTTCCTACCCTGGTTACAGTATGTATGTGCTGGCTATAAAACAGAATTCCATTTGGAGTCAAGTATTTCCCTTGGGTGCGATACAAACCTATGACCTTCCTATGGTGGAGGTGAATTGAACCGCGAGAATAGAGAACACACAACTTCTGACCCCCAGTACCTCCCCCCCCTTTTTCACTCTTATACCCCAGTCCACGATACTTACCCTTCTTCCCCCCCCCCTTGCCCCTTACCGACACTTGTTGCCCAATTAACCTGAACTTTGAACTTTATTAACACATTCCGTGTGGGTGGACCGAAGGGTGGTGACCGCCGAACAAATTAAAACATGAATTTGTTCGCTCACTTGTACAAACAAATACAAAAAAACAAAATGGAGTCGTTCATAGCAGTTAAATAAAATATAGTTATGGTTGTTGTTTTTAACGTGGAGAGACCTTTGACATGTAGCCACCATGTAAAGAGAAATAATACCCTGAGTACAGTCTTGATAATTCTTCTTTTAGATAGCTTAACGTGACTATAACTTAACGTGTAGATTGATTAACGTGTATTTAAACGTGTAAATGTCTTAGTGTTTCTATATAATAGTATGTATATAATTTAACGAGTATAAAGTTCAAAAGGTCAATAGATTAACTTGTGTATAACTTAACATATATATAACTTAACATATATATAACTTAACGTGTGTATATCTTAATGTGTAGCTACATCAACGTGATATATATTTAAGTGTTTTCTGAAAAGGATTTAATCTTTTGTCGCAATTAGTTTATTAGTTTATTTTGAAGTACAATAATAATAATATTTAGCACCGCATCTTACTACCCGTTCGGGTTATACGCTTTAAGTACTAATTGCTCTAATGGATTAGGAATTGGTAAGGTTTAATCAAAGGAAGTGAACCCGCAGTTGCGTGGACGGAGAGTGGAAAACCACTTAGGATAAACCACCCCGAGTTCACCCGACCGAGATTCGAACCTCGATCCCCCCGTCCTCAGCAGTCTAGCTCAACACGACAAGCGCGTTAGCCAACTACGCCACCGTGGCGGGTTTTTGAGGTACAGTAAATCTTAAAATGCCGATACATAAAGCACTACATGATATTTTAATTAGTTTAAAAATGAAACCTGGATACGGGAATCGAACCCGGAACTCTTTGACTTAGTGCTACATTTCCCTACCACAAAGTTATTAATTATTATTCTCGTGCTGAGGGTTATTATTGAATCATTTTTTTTAAGGCTTATTGGTAGAGAATTTGCGCATAAAGAGCTATCTGGCTTTGATGAAATGTTATAAATTCTATCAATAAAAATGATTCGCTACTACAAAGTTTTAATGCTGTGTATTTTATTTAATAAATATATACAACCGCTAGGTAACGATTAATAAGTTGTGGTACTCACTTTATTTAGATAACTAGGAAAAAAATGAGTTGTGACCAAGGAAAAAATTATCTAGATCTGATTTCTTGCCTGTCCAAATCATAAGATTGGCCTAAAAGCTGTATAGTGATTTGTATGTATTGTTATAGCTCTATAGTTTTTAAGGTTAAAAATGAAATATAATCATATTTACATGATAATTTTAACTTTTTTAATATATATTTGTATTGTTATTTTTAAATTGTATCACTTAAATACTTTTTTTGTTGGTAGGAATGATTTACCCTCTTAACTGTGATATTTCATCAGTGCAACAGTTTAACCTAAATATATTTTTGAGGTCAGTCTAAGAGAAGGAGAATAACAGAGTAAATAATAACTTGACAAATGAGGATAGGATTTCATATCTATGAAATGATATTAAAGACTGTAAAAAAAAAGATAGAAATAAAGAATTACTGACATAGTTTCGTTGATAAAGATGCCCTTTTGTATTAAGTTAGAACAAAGCTCCGCACATTTATATATATATATACTTTTTAACACCACGTTTTACTACCTGTTTGGGTTATATGCATATATAGACTAATTTCGTAATAGTTTTAAGGATTAAGACGTTTATATTTGAAGTTATTCTACCCACATTTGCATGAATGGATAGTGTACAAACATTTAGGAAAAACCATCCTTAGTGCATCTACCCGAGATTTGAACCATGATCTCCCCATCATTGACAATCCAGTCTACTGTAGGAGTGACGCCTTAGACTATTCAACCAAAGAAGCATGTAGTTTCATATTAAAAATAAATTAATAATGTATGATTATTATTTAAAATAATATAATATATATTATTGATAATTGTATATGAACAATTTTCATTAATTTTAGATTTATTATTATAATTATTATAATTAGAACAAATGGATAACTTCAATCAAAGAAATAAGATGAAATTTCAGGATATAAACAAAGAAGCTGAAGATAGGACTAAACTTGGACAAGGAAATGGACCTTTCGAAAGACAGAAAACATATTAATAATCTATATTATTGTAATTTTTATATTTTCAATACGATAAAAAAAACTATTTTCCCAAATTATTTATTGGTTATGTTATTATTATTATTATTATTATTAGCACCGCGTCTTACTACCCGTTCGGGTTATACGCACTTACGCTAATGTGTAATGGTAGGGTGATTGTGAGATGAAATGGAGGACCTACAGTTTAACGTGGAATCCGAACCACGGTGGGGGCCTGGAATTCCTCACATTCACAAGATGTATTGTCAGAGGTGAAGGAAGGGTTTGGTAATCAGATAAATCCGTGCCGGGACCGAGGATTGAACCCCGGCCGCCAGCATAGAAGTCTGACAACTTACCCCTAGACCACCAGGTCACCCTTTTTATTGGTTATGACCTAACAATTTTTTTTAGTGATGGTGTCTTACTCTCAGTTTAATACTCATTTCCGGGTTATTACATTAACTAGTTAGGGATAAATAAGGATTAATTTAGAGTAGATGGATCAACATTGACGGGACGAAAGGGGGAAACTATTTAAGAAAAACTAACCTAAGTAAGTTTGGTTGGGGATTTTAGCCTCATTCTCCCCGTCAACCAACCAGACTAGAATACCCTGACGTTTGATCGGCAATTCCACCGATGCGGGTAAAGTAATATTTGATAAATCTTCATTAAACGCAAAATAACGAGGAAAATATATTTTTTAGAATAGCATTTTACTATATTTTTATATTTATTTACAAGAGGGTTTTTTAAATTTTTTTAATAAAAATCTAAAATATTTTGGAGAAAATGATCAATTTTTCATAGAAAAATAAATCACCAATTAAGTTCTATGGATGTACCCCTTAAAATAGTAAAGCTTGTGTTAATTAATAAAATTAGGTAAGCGAAAAAATATATATTTTTCTCATATTACCATTAAAATTGTTTTAAAATGATATATGTATTTATTAAATTATAAAGATTGTTTGATGGTATTAATAACTTTTATGAACTAACTTTCAAATAAATGTCACAAAATCAAAATGCCATCATTAAGTGGTAATTAAATCAAATGTTTGCTTAAATTTAAATATTACATAATACATAGCTCTGAAACAACATATAGGATAGAGTTTTGGGATAAAAAATATGTAAACTTTCACCATAGAACATTTTTATAAAAAATAAATCTCATTTCAAAATCCCAATTTACCGAGCGTGAGATAAAAGCGACTCACACTTTATGTTTTGAATCAGCCATCGATTTAGTTCTATACCATTTCTTCAACCAATAGGCATTCACCATAATGGAGATAAAAAATTCCCATTCAATTTTGACTTTTAAAAAAAAAGACGCCATAGTTTCCCGTTCATTTATTTTTTAAATAAATGTGTTCTTATTTTCTTCCGACCGTTTATATGGCCTTTGAAACTTATACATTATACAGTGTGGACCAAAATTTCTGCACAATTTACTGAATATTTTGATAGGACAAATTATACAATATAATAGTAATAATAATATTAATATTTAGCACCGCGTCTTACTACCCGTTCGGGTTATACGCTTTAAGTACTAATAACTCTAATGGATTAGGAATTGGGAAGGTTGAATTAGAGGAAGTGAATCCGCATTTGCGTGGAGGGAGAGTGGAAAGCCATTTAGGAAAAACCACCCCCAGTTTACCCGACCGAGATTCGAACCTCGATCTCCCCGTCCTCAGAAGTCGAGCTCAACACGACAAGCGCGTTAGCCAACTACGCCACTGAGGTGGGTTATACAATATAGTTATATCTTAAAGTTTAGATTGAACTACGTTTCTTACTTGAAGAACTCGAAGCTGTTTTGAGGGTTTCATTTAAACTTGACGCACCTAAGCACTCTAAGAATTATCACATACGCAAATGTACGAAGTATAAATATATAGAATAAAATTATAATTTCGAGACTCAAACCTTGTTCTTTCTATAACAAGCAACCAATTAATGTCAATGTAACCATGTTTCTACCAAATTGGGTAAACGTATTTTAAAAATAAAATACTCACATGCCAAAGAGAATAGACCTAAATGAATTGTTAGTGAAATGTTGACGTAAAATTAATAGATAATCCCTAAAGGGGACGAATTTTGGCTCCAACCTTGCCATATAATTTGCTTTTCTAGCACCAGAGACAATAAAAAAATAACATTAAAAGGAGGGGGCAGAGGGTGATTAGTGAAAATAAGGGGAGGAAGAGTATTTGTGTATTTACGTTCTATCCTTAAAGGTCGACATGACATCAACTGCAACACTCAAGTACTCATATAGAACATTCCGTTTGTTGGTAATCGCCAGCTAAATACAGGTGACAGATTACAAACAAGAACTGTCAGATAATGCCAGAGGTCCCGGATTCGATTCCCGTGTCCAGGTATAATTTTTAAATTGAAATAATATGATAGTTATTTCGGCTATAATCGTAATTAACAACTAAAATAGCTTGTCTTTTTAATCCATCATAATACATATTTTAAGTTATATAATAATATCAAAAGATATATTATTTAATAAAAGATCGAAATATTACACCCTCAGCCAATCCTATAGACAAGGCCCCAAACTATAGGATAGTGAGGATGAAACAATACAAGGGAAAAACAGTAAATAGAAAAGGTTTAAAACAAGATGTTCTTTTATTGCCAATATTATCACCAAAACACGGAAAAGACGGCCTTATTATTAAAATATCCTGTAGTTACTATCCAGAAAGAAAACATTGATATATATATATATATATATATAAGCGTCGGACTTAAGGTCCTCAAAACATGACGTTGTTACTGGTTGCTCTCAACCACAAAATAGGACTTAAGGTCTTTCAAACAATATCACAACAAGTTATACCTTAGTTTACATGACCTACCTAACTCAACAACTTCTCGTAAATTCAATATTTTACTAATATATATTTTACAGTTAAATTAACTTGATCCCAACAAGGATTTCAAAGAAAGCACAAAAAATTACTAAGCCTCACGCAGTTTAGCATTTGTCAAATATTATGTAGTTGTTACATTTAGCGTTACTTTCTAACAGCTACGGCAAAACAAAACAAAATGATCCTACATATTTACATCTAATAATCTTACGAGCTCCGAA
>CABEEJ010003546.1:70151-80559 GCA_901482245.1 Timema douglasi | reverse complement strand
CAGTAGTTTCGGAGCCTATTCATTACAAACAAACAAACAAACAAAAAATCAAACCTTTCCTCTTTATAATATTAGTATGATGATTTACTATGTTTTTGAAAAGCAAAATAAAATTAAATTGTCTTGTTACACAAAATCCTCCTATAACATGAAATAATACCGCTTTTACAAAAAAAATCTTTAAATCAACACAAAATTAAGAATTTAAGCCAAAATTTTGACCATGTTGTATATTTATTAGTATTTCGTTTTAGTGTAAGCTAACTTTAGGCTACAAAATTGTGAAATCTGCAGACAAACTTTACAAAGAATTTTAAAGCAAATAATATATAAGGTTTTAATAACTAATTTTAATTTTTTATACATTGTTTCAATATGTAAATAATATTTAAACACAGATAAAATGTAATTTTGAATAGATACGAAAAAACACTGAAACGTGAGTTTTAAAAAACTAAATTTAACTAAAAATAAAACAATTTTTACAGAGCTCTAACTACGAGATGTTAAAAATTATCAGCCTAAAGTGATGGTCTGCTGGATAGTGCAATCTAAATTAGATTTCAGTCAGATAATATGGACACATTAAAAGTTTGCCATACACCAGTACAGTTTAACCCCTTGATGTACTTTGACAAGCAGGGCTCGTCATAACATAGAGCCCCATACAGATACTTTGGTGAGCAAGAGTCGCACATTGTGTTCTTGCTTATACTTCATAGATGACAGAAGCTGTATAAATAAAACTTGGCAGTTGTATTCCCTATATATCAAACAAACATTTTTTTCATGAATTGCAGGTGTTATTGCCAATGATGGCAGGAGTGTTATAAATAGAACTTGGCAGTTTTATTTCTTATATTTCTAACTCCCCCCCCAAGAATAGTAGTGTTACTTCCATATACAGCAGGAGCGGTATGAATAGAACTTGCAGTTTTATGCATTATATTTCAAACAAAACTTTCATGTTTGTTTTTTTAACGAATAGGAGTCACTCAATTATTAGTACATTCAAGCTATGAAATGGCGTCAACTAGTAAACAGAAAGTTCTTGGCCTATACAATGGCTAATTGAGGAAGAAATGACAGAAATGACACAGATACTTTGTGATTCTGACAATAAAAATGATTTAGTAGACACTATTGATAGTGAAGTAGATTTTCTGATGATTATGATAGTGAAAGTGTAGAACTAACTGAAATTGTTGGCAATAATAACATAGTTAGGCCTTCTGAAAGTGATAGTTCTTTTGAAAGTAGTGATTTAGACAAGCAAACAAATCTAAATATGGGTGAAAAGCGAAAGCATATATATAAAACAATCAAAGTTGTGCATGGTCTTGAAGCTTTCCATACAAAGGAAAATTATTGAGAAAAGAAAACATTTTAAGGGGTAAATCAACACTAAGCTTTATAAATACTTGTATGTTATGTATACATTTTATTTTTCTTGAACAAAGTATATACAAGCCCAGAAGAGTAATCTTTGTCAATAATAGTTATAATATACTATGATAAGAACACACATAGTATGGAACAAGGGGGAGAGATATAAACTGAAGATATGGGGGAAATAATATAAGTGGGAGGGGAGTGAAATAAGTAAAATAAAGTGGTAAGGAGAGAAAGGGAGATAAATAAAGGTTGAAGGGAAGTGATAGTGAAGGCAGAGTGATAGTGAAGGCAGAGTGAGTGGAAATGGGATGAAGAAAGAGGTAAAGTGGGAGGAAGGAAGAATGTAAACGAGAGGAGAAAAAATGATAATTTAGCATGACATAAAATGCTGTTTATGGCATTGAAATTGCAAATATATTACAGAAGTTACATCAGCTAAACTAAACTCGTGCATAAAATATTTTGACGGGAATTTAAATGGTAATCCTGGTGTAAAACATAGTCAGGTTAAATGGTACAATTAAATTGTTGTGAGACACTTTTTAATCGGACACGAGGTAGAGGGGTAGAAAGACAACTTGAAAATCACATGTTGATTTTAAGAATTGAGATCAGCCTGCTCAACTGGGACAGCGGTGTTACAATAGAATTGTGGTGTGTATTAACCGGAAGAAATATGCTATTTTTACTATTGTAAATTAAAGTTTTTTTTGTTTAGAATATGTAATAATTCTAGCAATTCGATCAAATTCCGTTACTTTTCCATGACTTTCCTGACCAGGTAAATTCCCTGTTTATCAGGTCATTGGACACCATGATTAGATACAATTGATGGTTGTATTTATTCCTTCTTGCTTCCTTGTCTTCTCGATAAAATAAAGTGATCTCATTGCATGCATCGATAAACACCTATTATGTTAATTTTATTATTTGTAATGGCATCCATTACTTTAGTATCATGCCAGTATAGACAGTGGATATACTAATATTTTTGAAGTGTAACAGTGCTCTTTGTGAGAGGTTTAGCTACTAAACAGTAGGGGTGTGGGAATATTCAATTTATAACTCCAATAGTAAGATCGGATAGTTAAGTCATAAATCTCTTTAAAGTCCTGTCCAGACCAGTTATGGCAGGAGTTGGCATGAAACACATTGGTAGTTAGATAATCCAGTGACACAGAGTTAAAAATGCTCTTGTCCTTTGTTCAATAAGGAGGAAGGGGGGAATACCATTTTTAGCAGAAAGCAAGAGGTTGTGGCCTGCTTAAGGGTTGGAAGAAGGGGTAGGGTTTTTTATAAGGGCTGGTGGAGAGACAAACAGTTGGCTGCTACGTGACTCACTTGTGCTCATTCTAAGAGTGAAAGTGCTTGCAATGAAACATTTAAGGAAGGATAGAAATAGCTACTCTACCATATTTCCTGTGAAAATGAAGGGGAGAGGGCCTTATTAAAAGGTCGACCATTTGAGTGCTTGTCATTCTTTTGTTAGGACAGGGAGGTGACCCAGACATAATAAAGCTTACAAAGGGTGTCAAGTCTAGCTAACATTTAAGGGGGTCAATCCTAGAGAACATATAAGGGGTTTCAAACCTAGAAAACATTTAAGGAAGTCAATCCTAGATAACTTTTAAAGTGTTTAAAGCCTAAAGAACATTTAAGGGGGGTGTCAAGTCTAGAGGACTTTAAAGGGGGTCAAGAACCAAATTTATAATTCATTACTGTTGTGCTATTTTAGTAAATTTACTGTTGTGTACTATATGAACGTGGCAGAGGTATGAGCGAGACTAGTAATAACATTCAGTATGGAACCAGTCCTTGTGATGGATGGAGTGAAAGAGTCAGTTGTTGGGCTTGGAAGACTGATGTGCAATAGTACCTTCTGGCTCAATGAGGGAAGCAACAGGAAACTATCGCACTCCTAATTTCCCTATTAAGCCTTTTCAGTGCTGCATAGGCTTTCAGCTGACAGTGGAATTGTTTAGGATCCAACCAAATTTTGGGTTTAATACCAATTATCACACAAACAAATGTAGGCCTTGCATATTAGAAAATGAGAACTTTATTAATCACCTCATTATTTTACCCTTTATAATAATAATAAAGTTTTAATTCAAAGAAATATATCTACACTACCAGTTAAACATTCTCCATGCAGTTTTTAAATTTAAATTTATGTCAAAAACTTATTACAAATTTAAAATATTTGATTTAGGTTAAACCCAGTGTTTAAAAAACTGGATCAAAGGTTCCTCACAATTTCCTGAAATTTTGTTTTAGATTCTGTCTTTTTTTCTAATATCAGGTCAAATAACAATGTTTTGAAGTAATTTTTTGCATTTTGCATGGTTAAATATAAAACCATATTTTGAATATGAATTTACTAATTTAAATTATTTTTATCAAATATGTAAAGAAAATCTAATATTCGATTTTTACTATTCGGTATCCTTTCAAAATTTTGATATTCAATTCAAAACAATTGGACTCAATAAATAATCCTATTCGCATACCTCTACTAAATAGTAAGAGCAAAAAGGTAACTAGGCACACCGGCTCAGTAGATATGATAAAACTTTTTGGTATTCTTATCAACAAGACTGAGGCTCACTTTTATATCTATTCAGATTAGTTTAAATGTGTTAATGTTTTACTGTGTGCATTTTAAATCACATCTAAATACCTGTTAAGGTTATACACAGGTTTAAGTAGTTATTAAAATTCATGACACTTGTTATGTAACGATTATAAAATTTATTTCTATTATATTTCTCTGAACCATTTCTAACCTCTTTTTTTTCCATTATGTTCTATAAATATTATAGTAAAATAATTTATCCAAAGGGTCTCCTAATTGTTAACACGTTATTTGAAACTATACAATTTGATCAATCTGCCAAATCTTTTAATTTTATCATTTTTTTTATTATTATTGAAATTAATGGGAAGGCTAAGTTAAGATTAAAACTATTGATTTGAAAAATAAATATAAGCCTGGATTGGAAAATTAATTTTAAAGCATTTTCTCGTTTTCGGTTTCATTCTTTGGGAAATTGTTATTTGCCACCAGAAAATTCTCAAAATATCACTCCCCCAAAGACCTACTATTTTCTCAAATAGTTTTCAGGTAGAGAGAAAGATATCCATGGATGTCTAAACTTAGTTATATAAAGAGGGTTAGGGGCAATGCTAATACTTTACAGGGAAATTCAAAACATTGCAGTGCACAATAGTATTCCAACAACTAGTAGTTGCGTATTTCTGCTCAAATTATGTTCGAAAATGCAACTAAATGATGTTAATGTATAAATGTGTTATTTTTTTTTGTATTATAATTCACAATGATTCTTTTTACTATTCAAATACCAAGTTAGGCATGCATGTGCAAAGCTATAAAAAAATTTATTTTAAGCCCTGCTAAGATTCTTATTCAAATTGAGATTCTGCTTTTAATCTTTGAAAGAATGAATCAAATCTCTAATCAAAATCATCCAAGTCTAGGTAGGTTCAATAAAGTATAATTTGAAATTCAAATATTTAAGTCAAACTTTTGGATATTTCAGATTTTTATAGAAAATAACATTCAACCACTATTAAAATGTATTAAGTTAATCTACAATAATTTCTTTACATTTAGTTAAGTTGAGTGGCGTTTTTAGATTTAATTTTAATGGATTGACTCATTATTTTACTTGATCATAGTAGAAATTTAAGAATAGGATGATGAAACAGAGTAGGAATATGGGGAGAAGATTAAAAGAGAAGAGTCAGGAGGGATTGGATGCAAAAATTGATGGAAATGCTGGAATGGGGTGTGAAAGGAAGTAAGGTGTTATGTAGCCAAATAAGAAACAGGAGGAGATATAAAAGACAAGACGTTAGAATGATAGATGATAAAGGAATAATGTTGGAGACAGGAAAAGAAGAAAAGGAACTTTGGGATGAGATATTTTGAGAAAATGTTCAACCTGGAAGAGGAATGGACTGATAGTGAAACAGAGGAGCAAGAAGAGCAGAAGAGGTGGAAAAAGGTCCAACATAGAAAGAGGTGGAGGACGCATTAAAGAGGATGAAACAAGGGAAAGCATTGCATATGGACAAACTGACTTTGGAGATAAGCGCAGCAGGTGATAGTGAGAGGGCAGGGTGGTTCAAAATAAAAAACAAAGTGAAGCAGGGGAGTGCCCTTTCACCATTACTATTTGTAATGGTAATGGAATTGATCATGAACAAAGTGGCCGGAAAACTCAGGGAGGAAAGAATGAAAGCCATGATGTTTGCTGATGACTTGATGATAATGGGGGATGAAGTATTCAAGAGGAAGTACAGGAACAACTACAAGAATGGAACGAGGATAGTGTGGAATGAACTTTAGCATGGCAAAGTGTGAAGTGATGGTAGTGACAAGAAAGAGGGTAAGGCCTAATAAAGTTATAAAATTGGAAGAAATAGAGCTGAGAAAAGTACAGAACGTAAAATATCTTGTAAGCATGATTGAGGAGAAAGGTGAAAATAGAGAGAATTTAATGAGATAAGGACAGCAGGGAGCGTTGTTCTATAGGTGTGTAAGAGAACTGATATGGAGAAGGTAAGGGATCTTGAAGTGCAAGGAAATGTTATACAAGGTGTACTTTGTACCCAGTGTCAATATGCAGCAGAAACATGAACAATAAACGTAAGAGAGAATAGGAAATCGTAGGCCATGGTAATGAAGTTTGTGAGGAGCATGTTATCTGTAATGGGAAAAAGCTTAATTTTGACTTTGTATACCAAGTAGGATTTATTTTTTTAATAATTTTTTTAAAAGCTATATTTATCAATCTCCTTTAAGATGAATGCTGACTTAATTTCTCTGACTTGCGTATAACCCGAACAGGTAGTAAGACGCGGTGCTAATAATAATAATAATAATAATTTCTCTGACACACTTTACTTATAATGATTCCTCCTTTGATTGAGTTGGTTAAGTTAATGATAAAGAAAATCAGCTCAAATCAAACCAAAAAGGGAAAGAGGTCCTCTTACACATATTCTGGTAAGGATGGGGTCACCATATGCATCACTGTCATCAGTCATCTCAACTGGTGAGTACACCTCTGGATAGTCCAGCAGTGAGCTACACGGTGAAGATGGAGGAGAGCATGGACTAGATGGACTCCGGCCAGCACTAGCTTGCTCCCCAGGGCTCCAACTGCCCTCCGTAGGACTCCAGCCGCCAGGACTGGTGCCCATAGTGGGGCTGTAGCTACCCTCCCATGGACTGACAAGTCCACACTCATTGCTACCCACAAGTGTGTCTCCATCAGCCACACCCCTGAAACAAGATGGGGTTCGCTAGGACTAGAATTCTGAGTTTGAGATTGAGCATTAAATACTGACAATCTACTAAAGCAGGAAAAATTAGCGGTTAAGTTATTAGCCGCCAAGATTGTTGAAAAGGATGCTCTAATTTTGAGGTTTAAAACAATATATCCATTCAGTAAAGTACAATGAGAAGTTGTAAATCAAATAGCCTAGCGCCTCCAATTAAATTAGTTTTGTTGATTAAAAGGTAGGAGTGTGCGAAGCTTCGAAAAACTCGAAGCTGATGCGAATCTTCATGTATTATTTGAAGTCTAGTGATCATATTACACTTATATTTTACATCAAATAAAAATGAAATGAAATTACCTTAAGAAATAAAATATATTTTTATCGTTTTGACTTTTAGAATAAATTTGCTCTATTTTCTTGGTGGAACTTGGAAAATGTCCATAACATTTTGAATTTCAAGACGGCCATAACATTAAAACATTGATTGGTACCAACCGAAGATAAATTTATTCCTCTTGAAAGTGTAGATTAAAATAAGTAGTGAATTTTTTTTTCCAGTGTGTTTAGTTAAGAAAGAGCTTTGCAATTGAAGGGGCAGCCCACAATCTACATTTCACCCATTTATTCAAAGGGGATTCTTATTCTGATGACATCTCAACCATCATAAATGATAGTAAAATAATTGTGTCAAATTTGAGGTATCAATATGCCAAACACCCGCCTCGGTGGCGTAGTTGGCTAATGCGCTTGTTGTGTTGAGCTCAACCTCTGAGGACGGGGAGATCGAGGTTCGAATCTCGGTTGGGTGAACTGGGGGTGGTTTTTCCTAAATGGTTTTCCACTTTCCCTCTACGCAAATGCTGGTTCACTTCCTCTAATTAAACCTCCCCAATTCCTAATCCATTAGAGTAATTAGTACTTAAAGCGTATAACCCGAACGGGTAGTAAGACACGGTGCTAAGTATTATTATTATTATTATTATTATTAATATGCCAAACGATTATGCCAGACCCAAAATTTAATAAAACCATGGAATAATTAGATAGAAATTAATAAATGCGTTTGATGTTCAAACTATTAATTAAGAAGGAAATTTAATTTTTTAACATGGCATTAATAATCGCAAATAGCTTACGCTTACAACGGTATGATTGTAATTGGGTGTTTATCTATTAAAAAACCGAATAAACAAAAAAAAACAATATTCATGCATTTTTTATTTATTATTCCAATTGACAATCTACATACAGCTGTCTAATCTTCAGGTTTCGTCTGGGTTTTACGTTGCCTGACTAATGTACAGTCAATACAAAAGTATGTGTTTTAAGATGTTTCATACAATTGATAAAAAGATTATTATTATTATTATTATTATTATTATTATTATTATTAGCACCGCGTCTTTCTGCCCTTTAGGGTTGTACACATTTAAGCTAATGTATAGTGGTAGGGTGATTGTGAGATGAAATGGAGGACCTACAATTTAATGTGGGATCTGAACTAAGGTGGAGGCCTGACATTCCTCACATTCACAAGTTGTGTTTAATACACGTCTTGTCAGAGGTGAAGGAAGGGTTTGGCAATCATGATAAAAAGAGAAAGCAAAAAATGTTATTTAATATTTTATAGTGAGATGTTATGTAATTAGGGCAAAATTAGTGGTCCAACAAATATTATGTTAAACTTGAATACCAGTATTAAAACTTATTTGACGTACTGTGAGAAACTCTAGTAATTATATAATTTATTTAGTGTTCTGTTTTACTACAAATAAAATTATGTGACATTAAAAATAAACATAACAGAATGGCGATTGGCTTAGAAAATGTTGTTTGGAAGGAAGGTCATATATTATATTATTGCAGTGTTATTTTATTTTAAATACCTTACATCTAATAGTAGATGAAATATACATATATTAGAAGAAAATAAACTTTAGATTAGACTATAATAATAATAATATTTAGCACCGCATCTTACTACCCGTTCGGGTTATACGCTTTAAGTACTAATTACTCTAATGGATTAGGACTTGGGAAGGTTGAATCTGAGGAAGTGAACCCGCATTTGCGTGGAGGGAGAGTGGAAAACCATTTAGGAAAAACCACCCCCAGTTCACCCGACCGAGATTCGAACCTCGATCTCCCCGTCCTCAGCAGTCGAGCTTCAACACGACAAGCGCGTTAGCCAACTACGCCACCGAGGCGGGTATTTGACTATAGGATGATTAGGATCATCAACGCATAGTAAATATTAAGGTTTATTCATACATTTTCTAATTTGTTACTTATTTTAAATTATTATTTGCAATTTTGAGGATAAGATCACAAAAAAAAAAATATATGAATAAAATTATTTCTTTTTTCGTAGTCTACTTTTAAAAATAATCCAAATGTGATTTGCTTGGTAAGAAAACTTTTCGATTTTGTTTTTAACAACAAATATTTTTATTGAAAATGCATGTGAATGAAACATTTAACCCATTAAAGTCATTTTTACGTAGCAATCTGATACCGTTTTTTAAAACTGAGCTCTGCGAGATCAAGTGTTTTAAATAGAAATAGCACGTAAAACATGCCAGTCAATAAGGTTGATTCTCAATTAGCTGGCAGAAAATAAATAAATAAAAGAATAACAAGGGCTGCGAAACAGGTATTTACTCGAGAGTCTAGAAGAAGCAATACTATCTCCATAGCTCAAATATCTGTTGCCATCCGATGTGAGTATGGAGTATTTCCAATTACTGATATCTCAATCACCGATACTTTTGAGATCAAGTCACTGGGAGTAGCGGTGATCATGTGGTATCGGTGATAAAATCACAGTCAGTGATTTATCACCCATCTTTGGGATGTGGGAGGGAGGAGGGGGGGTTAAAGGGCTTCGTTATCTTTAAATTATCTTTTAAGACCTGAAAGATTTCTAACAAGCCAGTATGGACACAAAGTTCAGGTAGACGAGGCCATAGTGGTGCATGAGTATGCAAACCCTTTCGGACACAGTTTGTCTTTTGATTCATTTTTATGGCCCCTTAAACAAGGTAAAAACACAGGTTGCCAACAACTCTTGTGATCGAGCTTCTCTTGGGCCGCCATTAAAGATGGCGGACAGTCTAGGTCCCATTGACATAATTATTTCAGTAACTGCTCATGTGATTTCAATAATTCTTTTTGTATCAGGAATATCATAAAATATTATTTAAAATTTGGTATTATACATTTTTTGATATCTCCTCTCCTTATCCTGTAAAAATTCAAAAATCATTATGCTTGATAAAAAACTAAATGTTTCATACTTCAAGTGGAGTTACTAATTTCTTCACTAAATCTTTTATAACTTAAAGAAACAGTTCCAAACCATTTCTAACGCACATTATTCAGTCATTTAATAACTTTACATGGTGGGGGTATTAAAATAATCTTAATCTTGCCACCAGTTATTGTGGACCAAAGCATTTCTCATTGGAGCATTTGCTTATTATTTGAAATAATGAAAACAATAAATCTGTATAGTAATGAAGGAGTACCTATGGATTGTTCAGTAAAGATATAAAAGAATTACATCCATACAATTTATTCAATAAAAAGGATAATTATGATATTCGTCAATCAAGTGAAACATCAACTGCTACATTTTTATAGTCTTCAGCAAAACAAGTACATAGTGGGATTCAGTCTAGTTTTTTTTTTTTTTTTTTTTTTT
>CABEEJ010003546.1:49112-62257 GCA_901482245.1 Timema douglasi | reverse complement strand
CCCCCCCCAATATTGTTTCTAGTTTTTATACATACCTATTGTCATTAGTCATCACATTATTTTCAATTTGGATTAGATTTGGAGAAATTGATACGAATGAATATCAAAAATAAATAATACCCTTTTCTTTTACGGCAAGTAAACAAGTAGGTAGAATCACTATCCTCAAGAAAAAGGAAAGAGATTTAAAAGGTATTTCCGAGAAACTGATAAGTTGTAGTTCATTTCTACGTTGCACATCCCCACCAAACTCATTCTCTGTCTCTTCTCAGTTGTCCACAACCCTAGGAAGGGGGAGGGGGAAGGCTGAGAACATTCAAGACAGAAACTACCTAACCACCAGTTACGAGTTGCCTTTAAATGTGAAGGTAACTTCAAGTTATTTGCAAGTAAACCTCATTCTTAAACTTTTGAAGTGTTTCTTGGATATTAAAAATATTTTTTTAATACAATATTCTAAAATTCGCACACACGACCATTTATGTTGTTTACTACATGAATCACTGTGTTCAATTCAAATTTCTGTTAATGTGTAGGCTTGCAGCAGACATTAGAGATAGTTAAGAACATATGCAAGGAACATGACATTCCTTAAAAAAATTTTTTTTTAAAGTATGCAAATAGTGAGTATCTATAAACAAAAATTGCTGCTAATTTAGATAAAATCTTAAGATATTTTACTAAAAGTAAAATTAAATTAAATTAAATCTATTAAAAATTGCTTGTTCATACATATTATGTGAAGAATTAATTTATGAGTAAAATTGCTATAGTCAAGGTCGTATTATTTTTGAGATTGGCTAAAGGCACTTTCAAAATCAGAACCATATTTTTTTTTTTAGTAATTCACATCACAAGATTTAAATGACTTTATAAAATCAAAAGTTTCCTTGTTGATTTGTAAAATATAAAAACCAAACTTTTGTAGCACTGGTCTTCTCAAACCTATAAACATACCCACCAAATTAACTTAAACTCATATTTTTCTATAATGGTGTTCTTGTTCTCGAATGTCCATTTACTCTTGTGTTTTGTTAATTTGTATCTTGTGTGTGAAATAGTAGTAAAACACCATGTAGGGAAAATCCAATTATGTTAAACCAAATGAATGGGGTTTTATAACTACTCACTCAGGCTGTACACATAAAGTGTGTTTAACACAAAGGTAATGTAAATATTACATTTATATATTTAGTTTGATGTTAGATAAATATACTCAATGTCAAAAATATTTTTACTCAAAATTAAATATAAAAGTATTCAAACTTCGATTTGGCTTCAAGAATATTTCCCATATTCGACTCGACTTTGTTTCAAACCAAAAATATGGACTTTGCTTACCCCTATTAGAAGGGGTGTGCAAAGTCCACTTTTTTAATTCAAATCAAAGCCAAATCAAAGTTTGAATATTTCTTTAAAAATTTTGGGATTGAAACAAAATACAATGTACATGTTTAAATAACTAGACACTAAATATAATTTACAAAAAATGTCAGTAGGAAAATGTAGTACATTTTGGCCTGAGCTTACAATCAAGTTATTATTATAACATAAAAATATTACATTATTGAAGATATTTGTCATGTGGACATTAATTTATAATTTCTATAATAGCAGAAAAATTGAATATGAAAGTGTATTTTAGCCTTTAATGTTTTATTGGAAAAGCTTTGTAGTTGATGAAGTTTATTTTAGCTAAGCAGAGTTTAAATTGACACATATTCTAAGCAAAGTCTTAAGTTGTTGAAGCTCTGTACACCTCTATTGATCATATACTTATCATTAATGTGCACATCTATAGTAAATATACTTCTAGCAAAAACCTTTAAATGAATAACTAGATCTCAGGGTGTTAATGGAGTAAATTTAACATCCTGTCAAATTCTACAATTAGTGCTTATCCCAATTAACCTGTAAATTAAATGTGTGTATGATCACCTGCTCTCCTGCTCTCGCACCACCTGCTGGTAGCTAGGGCTGCTGGCACGAAACCTCTTGTTTGGTGGGCTCTGCCCTGTAAACTGTCTCTTGCGGGATGTCTTTAGGTGGGTCGCCAGCACACCCACCAGTCCATCTTGCACCATGAGCTCAAGGCTGGGCTCGTCGTACAGGAAGTGCACCAAAGCGGCCAACACTCCCCCGTGAAGGGAACGGCGCAAGGCACACAGTAGCAGCGCCAAACCTCCTTCTTCCCGAACCCTGGCCCTGTTAACTGACTCCCTGCACAGCTGATAAAGGGCCTCCAACAGGGATTGGTGCCATGGATCAACATGGCTACATTCACACTCATTACCTGTATGGACACACACAGTTTGTTACATCAATCGCATAGTTATGTGTGTACTGCATAATTGGTGTGAAGCTTACAAACTTCCACTTGGTTCGGAAATAATTATCAGCTTCAACTTCATTTCAAAAAAATATTCTAGCCTCAACAATTATAAAGATTTTGTTTTGTTTTATTTTTAGCAACACCTTTTACTAACCATTCAGGTTATAAGAATACAAAGCTTTGCTAAGAAATATATTGACAGCTAAAATACTCAATTTATAAATTATTACCACCCTGAGCTAATATATAACAAATTTAATAATAAAGGAAATTGATAAAACTAAAGAAAAAGAGGTAAAATGTGGGAAGAGTCCAATGCACAAAGGTGACATCTTCTTCCTTTCTTCTATCTTCTATAGTAGAAGTAGTCACACACACATTTTAACACAAATAGAATAATATTTCGGTATTGTTGCCAGTTATCAAAAACAAATAAGAAGAGAGTACAAATAACACAATGGATTACTCAATTTTGAATTTTAAAAGAAACTGCTAGAAACACCTTGTGCCAACTGTTTTTGGGAGTAAAGATAAATTCCTTGGCTATGGTTAATATTTATAGAAAACTGATGATGATGATGATTATGATAATAATAATAATAATAATAATAGATAAGAAAATAATGATAATAATAAAAATATTTTAAAAATAGCAATAATAATAATAATGTTAATTTGAAAAATAATAATATTATAGAAATAAACTATCTTCTGTTGAGGTCTGGTGGTAATCTTGATTTGGTAATCCATTGGTGGGCCAGTTCCCACTGTCTAAGTTGAGAACTGTTGCACTGTTTGGGAAATGCTCTTAATATGTTGGTGGTGTAGCAGGTTTGAAAGTCCTGGTTGTGGGTACTAGCGTGGATGGGTATAGGCTTGTCCGGATCTTTTGGTTTGGGTCAAAACGATTATTGTTCATTCACTCTCTGAGAGAACCTGTAGTAAGGCCTATATATTCTGCATACTATGATTTGCACTGTAGTTGATATATCAAGTTATTAGTTTTGCAATTGTAATAACCAGGGATTTTGTATTCCAATTTGGTTACTTTGCTGTTGAAGGATGTAGCTGGTAGGTGGATTCTACATGTGCTGCAACGGGTGCTACTGCAGGGGTATGAACCTTTGGTAGTCGGTTTTTCTTCTCAGATTCTCTTGGGGTCAGGAAGTTTGGGATGGACTAGAATATTGAGATTGGGTGGCCGTTTGAAAGTGACTCTTGGAGGTGAACTAAGAAGGTTTTGGGTCTGGGTAGAACTGGTTAGGAATTTGTAACCACTTTTAAGGATGGTGTTGATACGTTGTAGACCAGGATGGTATGTGAGAGGGATGTCAACTTTTTTTGGAGGGTCGTAGTGTGTGACTACATCTACTATAGAAGACAAGAAAGGAAGATGTTGTAATGTTATTTTTGCTTAAATATTTACTTAAAACATAAATTTAATAGTCAGTTGACTCAAACTTTCAACTATGTAATAACGTTGACAACTTTACTATTTATTTGTTTGAAATTTCAATCACAACTCCTAAGGCTTCAAATATTATATATTTGTTTACAATTGAAATATTAATTTATATATATAACCTACTTACCTTTATTTCATTGTAATACATTTTCCTTCTTTATTTTAATTCATGAAATGACAGCCCGTCATCTTTATTACTATTTTGGTAGGTGATTTTAACACTATCTGGTTTAAAGAGTGGTGGATTTCAGAACTATTTCAATCTTGATTTATTTTGTTTCTGGATTTTTATGCGCGAAGTTTAAATCATTTCTTTCTCCAAGGCCAGAGATTTTTTTAAAAATAAAAACAAAATAACATGTTTGGATGATTGTTGGAAAGAATTTTTTTTTGGGTGGTGAAGAAGGACTGAAAAAATATAAGGAAAGATTCAATTTGGGCCGGTTTTCAAAAGTGAATAATATATAGTGAATCATCAATTTCGACCATGCAAAAACATGAGAAATAGGAGCTGATTTTCAGGAAAGGATTATTAGGAGTTTGATGTAGACATGATAAAAAAACAAACTACAGAGAAGAATAATACAGATTTACTACCAGTACATGAAATGGTCAGTCTACATTATTGGGTGAGATCAAGCTCATCATTAATATTTATCGTGTTACTAGGAATTTAAAAGACCCTTTATTTGCTTTAGTCATTATAATTCAATGTGAAACTTTTTTTTTTTTCAAGTATTGCTTCACAATACTTTTATTAGTATTATAATTTAGGAGGCATGCCTTATTAGGTAGGATTGAAATTTGGACTCAGAAAGAAACAACAATAATAATAACAACACACAATTATCAGTAATGGTTTTTTTAAATTATAATTTAAGATTAGTTACATTGTACAATCCGGTAATGTTCCTGAGCACACCCAGTGGTCCCGAGTGTAAAGGGGCGTCGTTGCCACTGCCGGTTAGTTGAGCTGGAGTTATTTTTTTGTTATATTTATTCTTTTCTCCTAGACATTGGGAGTGGCGCCCAACGTACTCAATTAGTAAGTTATTTTTTTTCATTATTCAAATTGATTGTGTTCTTTTTTTATCACTATTAGAATGTCACCTTTGTGCATTGGATTCTTCCCACATTTTTCCTCTTTCCCTAGGTGGGCTTTCTTCATCAAATTTATTCTTAGTAGTTTATTTTTCCTTTTTCTTTATTTTCATCAATTTCCTTTATTATAAAATTATCTAGCCATTGGGCCCCCTCATTTTTAAACAATTTATATAACAAATTAATATTCATATGAACAAATCTGAAGAAATTTAATTTCATAATGCAATAGTAACCTGATTTATCAGCTTAGATCAAAATATTACAAACAAATGTGAAATAAAATATTTTCTAGGTGATTTTAATGCATAAGCCCATAGTAATTATTTATAGACATAAAACACATAAAAAAATTCAAACTCTGATTCTCTTTCAAGACTATTTTATCATTTCATTTAGAGTTTGCTTCAAATTAACAATGATTAATGTACTTCAGTGAGAAAGCTCATATTGTTGATAATCTTAGGAGCAAGGATAAGAAGGGTTGATGGCACAAACCTGACAGGAGGTTTATAAACTAAGAGTAGCCTTTCAAACAACATCGAGATTTAAAACCAAACCAAAGTTAAGTATAGTATTTCATTGGAACTTGTTTAGTAACTACTATTATGGTTTTTGTAAGATAGAAGCTCGAATGTGTTGTAAGGTGATTGTAACCTGAGCTTAAGAGCACGGAGCACATGATTTATGCTAATTGCCGTTATACCTCTATGTGAACTATTAATCAGCAGCTTTAGCCTCACTTGGGAACTACATAGATTTGTCCCGATTGGTTCATGAGAGGGAAAACCGAAGATGGTGACAGACTAAGAATAAAATAGCTCTGGACAGTTGGTTTTTGGCAGTTATATTGGAGTGTCGGTAGTTATTGCTAGGATTGCTCCGCATGAATAATGAGTCAAGTTGGAAGACGAATTGCAGAACTGAACCAAGAACTCTGGAGAATGAGTGAGTTGCTCAGGAGCAGACAAACTTGGACACTATCAGACTTTCGACAGCCAAACCTACCTACTTTATATTTTATCCAACCTATTCAATATTGTAATTTGACTCAATATTTAAAATCAACCAATAAGCTAACGATCTAACCCGTTATAGATTCCAACTCCCCTGTTCTGAGTCCAAGCTTCCAACATCTTAAGGGGCCTCCTGACACCAACTTAAGAAAATAATGAGCAGGATAGATGTGACAATGTAATAATATGCAGTGAAGTTTATTATTGTGTTATGATAAACTCATTAATACATAAAGTCCGTTCACGATAGGTTTTTACCTGGATGACAGTTTATGTTTAGGTTTTGGGTTGCCAACACTCGTAAAATATTACTGTTTTGATATAAATGTAAAGATCTTTAATTACCTGTTATATATTACATTTAAAATAACATAAACTTAAGTTTTCTCATACGATTTCATTTTTTAAAATAATTTCTTTTTATCCAATTCGAAACAATATTTTAAACATAATTATTAAACATTATTATTATTAGCACCGCGTCTTACTACCCGTTCGGGTTATACGCACTTACGCTATATGTGTAATGGTAGGGTGATTGTGAGATGAAATGAAGGACCTACAATTTAACGTGGAATCCAAACCATGGTGGAGGCCTGGCATTCGCCCCATTCACAAGACATCTTGTTAGAGGTGAAGGAAGGGTTAAACATAATTAAAAGTACTTATTCTTCGTTTTGGAATGTTATTAATTTTTGTAATATAGTGGACACATTAATACCTTTTAATACAAGCATCGTATTTACTTGGAAAAGAGAAAATTCTTGTCATTTTTCTTACATACAATAAATGATTTTATGATTATTTTATCATATTTTTAAATATTTAACTGAAAAAAATATTTTCATCAACTGCGTGTCTGCATCATTGTAAAAAACTTGTTTACCTTCATGTTCAACCATATGATTTAAATTGATCAGTCGCCATTTTGAAGCTATGTTCGTTAGAAGTTTTTGTGAAAGTGGTGTGAGTATTTTGTTTAAGTGGAATAAAATGATAAATAAGCTTTGTGTCCGTCCTCAAATTAAATATATAAATAATATTGGCCTAAATTACTGTGGTTAACTATCATATTAATATATTACCATTTGTTTTCATTACAGTCATCCAAACTGATAGATGTCAGCTGTTGGCGTAGTGATATATTAGGGATTACTTCTAGTGACATTTTGAGCTGTCATCCAAGTAAACTTAGGTCGTGAATGAATTATAGTAAATAATATATTGCACAGTGTGTGAGATGATGTTACCTTTGTTGATGGTCTCCTCTTGCCCTTTGCACCACTTGCAGATTGAGTCATCCTGCATAGAGGAGTCAGGTCCTGAACAATAGATAGTTAACAAGACAAGATATACTACACATTATAAAATATTCATTAGCTGAGAATATTTAGGTCCTCTATTTCCAATCATCAATAACATCCGAAGAAAATAAGTTCAGAGTAATAATAAACTTACTTACACTATAGGATTAAGAACTTGAAAGTTCAGAGCTGTACTTACAAAAGTACACCCACTAAATCTCTCTTGAACTAGTTTTATCCAGTCCTTCTCATTACACCCTATCCCTATCTTAATCTAGTTCCATCCAGTCCATCTTATTACACCCTATCCCTATCATGAGTTAGTTCTATCCAGTCCTGATCATTACACCCTATCCCTATCTTGATCTAGTTCCATCCAGTCCATCTTATTACACCCTATCCCTATCATGAGTTAGTTCTATCCAGTCCTCCTCATTACACCCTATCCCTATCTTGATCTAGTTCCATCCAGTCCATCTTATTACACCCTATCCCTATCATGAGTTAGTTCTATCCAGTCCTCATCATTACACCCTATCCCCATCTTGATCTAGTTCCATCCAGTCCATCTTATTACACCCTATCCCTATCATGAGTTAGTTCTATCCAGTCCTAATCATTACACCCTATCCCTGTCATGAGCTAGTTCTATCCAATCCAACTAACTACAACTTATCTCTTTCAGGTTCTTTCTAATGCTATCCTCTAATCTACATCTCGGTCTTCACACTATTCTCTTCTCAGTGGGTTTGCCAGTCAATATTTTGAAAGCAATTCTAGTTTCTTCCAATTACACAGAATGTCCTGCCCACTGGTACTTGTGAGATTTGATTAACCTAACACTGTCTGGTGATGAGTACAGGGTATGTAACTATCTACATACAAGAGCTAGTACTGTCATAAACTTAGTTAGAGAAATAGGAAGGAAGCAGCTGAAAACATAAAGAATATAGTAGAGACTACACTTATTAAAAACCTGCCCAATCCAATTTACAGCAAAATTATGATGGATGTTTTTACAACTCAACCTACTTCATTTCCCACCAATAGATGAAGTGCTTTAAGTTACTGATAGCCATTATTTGTCACAGATTATATCGATGAAAATATTATCAAATTTACTGTGGTTAGATTTTATTTTAAAAGTGAAATAAGAAACTCCATCCAATATTCCATTACTTTGGTTAATCTCCGCAACAATCAAGGCTACAACACCGGCCTGGCCCAGAAAAGGTCTGAATAGTGGAACATGGCACAAGTTGACAAGACTTTGTAGAGCTTCCGACTTGACATAGTCTACGCTAGCGATCCGGACTAGCTGCATGAAGCCTGATCCCTCACCATACACCTGATAACACAATACACAAACTGATGAGTTGGAGCCTGTGCACAAGACAATATGACAACAGTTGGTTGACGGCATGGACCCACTTGAAGAACTATGAACTTCTTGCCTAGTGCCATGGTTTGTCAACAAAAATAACTATCTCACTTGTTTTTAGTTAGTATTCAACATTATGACAATGTTCACATAATATGACATATTGAAACAAACACTAAAGAATTTTTGAACAGTGTTTTGCAAACCAAGATGGTAATTATACTTATATTTAACATTCATAATAAATTAACCTTTCTTAAGTATAGCTATAGCAACTGTTGTATTCATACAACTACATAATAAACAATTAATGTAAATACACAAAGTTATTTTTTAAATCCCATAAAAAAATCTGTAAAGAACAAGTGGTAATACATTCTGGATGATATGGTTGGAGGAGGTTGTTTTATAGTTTTACACATCAGTACTAAAATATATTTAATTATAATTTTTATAACTAATAATTGATGTCCATTGTATAATTTGAATAATCTTCAATTTACAATCACAACTAAACTGTACTTGTTAATCTATATAATTGGTACAGCTCAATGGTTGAAAACAAACAATTAAGTCCAGTCAAGGAAAGTGTCTAGGCCGTAGTCTAGGGGGTGGGAGTGGGGTGTTCAAACTTCCACTCCCCCGCCCTCGAAATTTTATGAACAAAGCATGGTATATGGCTTTATATATGGTTCAAACAATATCACAATTAAGATACAAATTAGGGGACTGTGTTACCATAAAAAGCACTTCAAAGAGCTTCTAGAGGAGTTTAATATTTAGCATTTTTCCTAGCCTACAGTAGTTAAGGGGTTATGTTGCCATAAATAAAAAAATCAGAGAGCTTCTAGAGTTTTTTAAATATATATATACATATTTGTCCTAGCCTCCAGCAGTTTGGGGATTATGTTGCCAAAATAAACACTTCAGGTAGCTTCTAGAGTTGTTTAAATATATATACTTTTTCTAGCCTTCGGAAGTTAGGGGGTTATGTTGCCATAATAAACACTTCAGAGAGCTTCTAGAGGTGTTAAATTTAGAATGTTTTCTAGTCTACAGCAATTGGCAGATGAACCCACCAAACCCCCCCTGAAATTATTTGCTGGCTATGGCCTTGGATAGTGGTACCAGGATTAAATTTGCCATACACATGGCTGTAAACATTTGTAGCCAACCACAGGCATCAAAACTCTTTGGCAGCAAACATCAATCCCAATTCAATCGCAAAAATTTTACCAAAGTGCAATAAATTATGCTTGTTGATTGTTTAGACAAAATTATTTAAATCATGATGCAAATACAGAATAATAAATATATGATTTTAATTTTACATAATACCATAACTTAACCAGGACTTAACAATGCTATGCTCAAAATTAGGCGATTCTAAATTATTTAGGCCTATAGTGATTCTAGATTATGTTATGTCTGAAATAAAGTGCATTCAAAGGTAAGTTTTAATATATATTTAAATAAAATTATAGGGCTGTAGTCCACTACTTCCTAAGGAAGATGCAATGATTGTGGCATCAAAATATTTAAGTATTAGTGTTCTCACTTTTATTTTTGTTTTATTTTCCTACAAATTCTATCATATTTAGGTAAGCACATATTTGGTTCTGTAATTAGATTTTGTTATGGTATAAAAATTCTAGATTTTGTCATAATAATCAGAGCTGTGAAGTGCTAGACGAGTATTTGGAGAGACATGCATAATAATTTAATTTAGTTTCTTATTCTGTTTTGAACAAAATAATCATTTGTTTTTATTTGATAGATGATAAACTATTTGAGTGAAAAGTAGTGAATTTGCACACCTGTTTGGCACATTGTTCTGTGCATTCACTTGTGAATACTGCCACCGCCTTCATGATGCCTTTGATAAAAGAGCTGGTCTGTTCTCTTTCTAGTAGAGTCACCACCAATCTGACTGTATTACACTTCAACATGTCTGCTCTGCACTTGGCTACATACCACAGTAATCTGAATAAACACACACAAAAAAAAAAAATTCCCCCAAATTGCTAGGAAAGAGGCTAAGTATTGTACAAATTTAAATAGATGATTTTATAAATGTGTAATTTTTTTGCTATAGGTAAAAAAAAAAGAGAAATGTATGAATATTTACTAAAAGTCAAGCAACAGTTTAACAAAGAAAATTATTAAATCACACTTTACAATTGAGGTATTTCTAATAAAAGAGAAACCAGCAAATTTCAGATAATAAGGATAAAATCAAGAAAAAGAATTAAATATAGGCTACATTATGTATACATATTATAAAAACAATTAAAACAATTAGAAGAAATCTTTGTATATTATTGCTGGGATTATGAACAACTTAACCTTGCCCTTAACATTCATATAACATAATATAAAGGTTCTCCTTGTGATTTTAAACGAAAGCCATCAAGGTGCAGCACATTCACTTAATGAAGAAATCGTCCAGAAGAGAATTTTCTCACTATGTGAAAAATGAGTGCCAGCCAATCGTGTTGTAAGAATATTAAAACAGCTATTAATACTTTATTTGTTTCTTTATTGTATCAGGATGACTTCTTCGGTATAGTCCATTCCGTGAACACTAAAACATCGCAGCCTCTTCTCACACTTTATTTTGTGTACAGCTTTTATTGCAATAATTTGAAGCTTAATCAGCCCTAAATTCTTGGGTTTCATTTTAGTGAACAATCTGTTTTCAGTCCTAACTCATTTTTCGTGTTTTGCTTAAGTTTTTAATTGACTTTACATGAATCCTGATAATAAATTGTGCATCTTCAGATAACATGAACAATGAGTGACCGATACATTACATCAACATTGGGTTGATCGTGATCCTGGCATTAACGTTTATGTAACATAACAGCTTGATCAAAACACCTAAAATGAATTTGGATGGTTTCAAAAAAAATCTTCCCCAAACTTGAATGCAAGTTTTTTATGTATGATTATGATGCAAGTTATTTCAATGGTAAATTAAATACTGGGGCTACAAAATTAAGTGTGAGAAGAGATGGCATTTTAGTGTTAGTGAGACACAGACTACCAAACTATAGTACTGAAGAAGTTGGCTACACACCAAATTTGCAAACAAATACAGTAGGCTTACTAAATAGCTGTGTTGAGGTTGCTTGAATGATAACCATTACATTGTGTGAACGTTAAGTTGATTGTGATCCTGGTATACAGTGGTGTATTCTGAGAAAATTAATAGGTATGCTGTACTCTGAAAGCTGCAGGGAGGACGTCAAGAGATGCTTCCCCTGGAAATATTTAAACATGAGTACCTCTAATTTAGAACAATGGAGCTCAAACATTTATGTTTTTTTCTTACTTGCATTCTATCTTGGGAAACTTCGCACCTCTCAACTCCCCTCTCCTTTTTTGACTTATTTATATCTTTGTTTCAATATCCACCATTACAGCCTATTACATATTCTGACTTCATAAAAGTACACCAGAACTATGCTCAAAACACACCAAAACGTGAAACTACTGATGATAATCATCCACTCAAATTGTAATGGCATATCAAAACACAGCACCCTGCAGTTCATTGCAATATCTAAATAATCCAAGATTTAATTTAAAATGTCGAAGCTAAGAGCTGTGAGCACACTCCTGACTGTATAAGAGTGACATACACTATTAAATTGGTTGAGTGTAATTAAAAATACACACTGATAGCATTTTCATTTTTCATTTATTTGAGGTATTTAGTGTGCACTTTCTGGGCTAAGTGATTATATCAGCACACAACTTAACTTAAATCTAGAACAAATACAACACCCAGCCACCCGGCCGTTAATTCATCACCGTGAAAGGGGAAATCCAAATTTTATCAATAATCTTTTTTAGGTCATGCCGGATATCAAACCCGGAACCCTTAGATCAGTGGGCAGGCAAACTGACGACTGAGCTAAAGTGTCAGACTCACAGGTAGCAATACGCAAAGTAAAAAATAATATATATATATATATATATATATAAAGAGTAAAATGAAGTAGTACATGGATCAAGTGTCCATCAGAGCTTGGTGGGAGGAATAAGGTGGATTGTCCAACTCACATTGCAATAATAATTATGAGCCTAAAACTATCTATTAAATCCAAAATATGCTCCAGAAGCTACTTAGATCTGTAAACTGTGATAACAGTACTACTACAGTTAAATTAACCTCTCATTCCCCACCCTCCCAACCCTACTTCACCCGTGTATATTCTAAAATGGTGGTAAATATGCTTGCCAAATACATGATGATACATGTGCCTAGAATGCATAAACATAATCAAATATGTATTTAATTACTGCATAGTGTAAAGCTTTTTGTTTATACAACTATTTTACAAATATTATTTGCATTTATTTGAGCTATACTAGCTTAGTAATTAAAATCATTGTGGTACTGATTTTTGAATATTTGTTCAACAGTTGGCACACTGTTTTGCTTGTGATAAGTATTCAGCAAGCCCTGGGTTCTTAACACCTTAGTTCATTGGCCAATGTTTAATGGTGAGGGGCAAGGGGGGGGGGGGGGGGGGGGGGG
>CABEEJ010003546.1:21430-47510 GCA_901482245.1 Timema douglasi | reverse complement strand
ACCGAGATTCGAACTTTGATCTCCCCGTCCCCGGCAATCTGGCTCAACACGAAATAGTGCGTTAGCTAACTACGCCACCAAGGCGGGTGTAAGCATTTTCACTTCTTCTTACAAAACCAATGTTATACAAATAGGTTTTATATAATCAAAGCAACACTATTTATGCAAATTATTTATAAGCTAAACAAAATCAAACACCTGGACACAGGTTCGATTCCCGTGTCCAGGTGTCATTTTTCAATTTTCAGAATATGATATCTTAGAGGATTATTCCCACTAAAATACATTAACAATAGTTTCGGCTATTTGTTTCATTAAACAGAATCAATCCTACTCTATAAAAAAACTTTTAACATAGGATCTAAGCCTATATCATTCAATACATCACCGGGAATATTTTCAATAACTCAGGTTTAGAGGTAATAGTAGTAATAAAGTGAAAGACAAATAGTGTCAAGTGAAGAGTTTTACCTGATCAGGATATACATGGGGTGAGGAAAGGTAGCTGGGCTTAAAAAAAAAGATGGAAAGATAGATAATGCCAAAAAGGGGTTGAGGAGGAGATGGAGAGGTGGTTCGGATAACAGTATTTTTGAAACCACCCCCAGAAATTATGGATTTAAAATTACCTCCCAATCTCACTCAAAATAGTAGAGCTCTCTATCTTGAACTGAATCAAAAAGTCAACCTCTCACACTCCTTAATAATAATAGTAAATATAAGTTCGTGGTTTTGTTTATGTTAATTTGATATTAATGAGAGAGTGAATAATCAATTAGAAAACCTTTTTAAAAACTTTATTTTTAGATATTAACAACTGTTTGTACGAGCTAAGCTAATATGGTCACACACACACACATAAGAAGTTTTATCGTCCTATCTACAACCAGATTTACCATGACTACTATCGGTGTTCGAAACTCACCGGATGTTTCGAGATCATTTTGCCTAAATTATTTTCAACTTTATCTACATGGGAATGTAGATACACTTTCTCTAAATTCTATTTCATACAATTCCTAAAGTGTGAACACGAAGTTAGTTCATAAGGACATTGAGACGTGAAGAATTGAAAAAGCAGTAGACATTTCATTAAAGACCTCTATAAATGTCTTTTAAAAAAAACTTTGATTTAATTTGTAGAAATAATTTTTTCTTTCTTGCATCGATCGGGTAGAAAAAGTATTGCTATCATTAAAAATAAACTTCAAATTTTGATAAAAATCGACGTTTCATGATCCCCTGAAACTGAAAAAGTGATTTTTGCGATGCCACCTGTCTGTGTGTTTGTATCTCTGCATAGAGCCTAAGCCATTTCATCGATCAGGCTGAAACGTGATATCTAAGGTTTTGATAGGGCTCCCCAGAGAGGTTTATGGAATTAGATATCCAAACCTAAAATTAAAGGTAGTTTATTTAACGACTGCCTACTTGGTGAATTCGAAGCGATTTTATGAAGAGGGTTGCATCTTAACCTAACGCACTCAAGCATAAAATATGTGGTTTCATCTGACAGTTCTTACCCCCTCCATGACTACACTTCCCCTCTTTTGCTACCTGTGTCAGGAGGGTACAAATTCCACTAGCCACTCGGGAAGACGACAGGTCAGCTTTTCAGTGATAGAGATTTAAATACAACCATTTCTCGCGTTGTAACTAAGTGAACTAAGGCACTATAGTGACTAGACCAGAGGTTCCCAACCTTTTGTAGCCCATCTCCCCTTTCTGGAGGTTGACTAACACCTACTGCCCCCTTTTCATTTTAATTTTATGCCTAATTTTAATTTGAAGTAAAGTGTAAATAATAAAGCAGTTTTATTATTTTAAACAATTTTACTACCGTAAATAAAAACAATCCAAACACAGTGATCATCACCAACATGTTTTACCATGTCATGGATTACAGATATCCTAGTACACTGCTCCCAAACACAGTGATCATAACCATAATGTTTTACCATGATTTAGATTTAGCATTCCTCACATTCACAAGATGTCTTGTCAGATTAAAATAAAAGAACAGCTATTAAATTTAGAGGAAATGTACCTGGATTTGTGTGGAAGAAACATTTAGTAAAATCACTCTCACTAAACTAAACCAAGATCCCGACTACCATTACCTCTCGTGTCGAAATTGTTGGAATATTTATTAGCAAACATTTTTGTTTTGATGTTGGGATATTTGATTTATAAAAAATACATTTTTACCATCTTTATTATCTGAGATATTTGGTTGATGACTTAACATAAGCCCCATTAAATACATGGTCTAGAGCAGGGGTTCCCAACCTTGTCTGGCCCATCTCACCTTTCTGGAGGTCGACTAACACCTATCGCCCCCTTTTCATTTTCATTGTATGCCTAATTTTAATTTTGTAAATAATAAAGCAGTTTAATTATTTTTAATTATTTTACTACCATAAATAAAAACAGCCAAAGCAGTTTTATCCGGTCATTCTTAAATAAAATAGAAAAAAAATAATTAAAATGAACATTTTTTAGAGACTTTTTTTGGGAACAAAAAAGTGATATAATTAACTAAGATCATTGATGTACATTTTAAAACCAGGAATACATGTTTTCATTTTTAAATTGGAATCTGGAAGAAATAAGAAAGTTGACAGTTAAAATTTGAAAAAATAATGAAAGTTTGAAAACTTTGTTATGATTTTATTTTTTATTTTCAATGGCTGCCTTGTACTTGGTGGATTTCAGTTAAAGCTTTAATATCCGGCTTTATGTTCGTCAAGTCCAGGCGCGAGTCTCGTTTGAGGCAAATGTCCAACTTAGTTCTTTGTTTTGTGAGGATCTGGTCAACAGAACTAAATATGTTGACGGGAACGAGATGAGAAGTTGTTCAGTTTCTCCTCACAGTCGTGGATAAGTGTCCATAAGCTTCACCCAGACTAACTCGTGACCGCTCTGCTTGAAGATGATTCTCGCCTCACAGTTCATACTTCAGATCTAGAAACTCTGTCTGCAAAGAGTTATCAAGCTTATCCACAGCTTCAAACGAGAATGGATCTAGAATCCAATCTGGAATTTGTAACTTGGTCAAATCTTCAAATTTTGATTCCATGTCAGTTTTTAACTGGTCAAGGTGATCAGTAAAAATTAGGATTTTATCTTCTGGGAGTTCAGGAGTCTCGTTATCTGACACTGAACACTTTTTGGGTCAAAAACTGAATCAGCTCTTTACGGCCAATATTTACCTAGTGAATATCAAACTTGGCGATGAATAATGAAATAATTCCTTTGGCCTTGATAAGGTTCATCTGATTTCCTTGAACCCTTATATTGTCTTCGTTCATTTTTTCAAAAATATCTGTAAGGTACGCAAGTTCCAACTAGCGTTGCTTCAAATTCTCGCTTAAAACAGGATCAGACGTGTCGAGAAACTCAGTAACCGCGTCAAATAATTCGAAGAAACAGCGCGGCAAACAGTTTCCTTTGGAAAGCCACCTCACGGCCATATGTAGAAGCAAGTGTTCGAATTCCTCATCATTTTCATGGCCAAGTTGTCGGAACAGACGGTCATTGAGGGAATTAGCTTTGATCTTGTTGACTCAAGTAATAACCAGTTGTAGGGTTTCATGCAGGACAACACTCAATTTTTTCGCAGCTAAGTGTTGACGATGAATGACACAGTGAATAGTGATGACCTCTGGTACTTCTTTCTTAAGGTGGGCTAGAAACCAAGCATGACGACCTGACATGGCAGGAGCACCGTCTGTTCCGCAAGCACTCACGTTTATTAGGGGAATCTCTTTTTCCTCAAAATAATCTTGCACCACTTTAATAATCGACGATCCCTTCGTATCAGTGATCAAAGTTCTAGCAAACAACATTTCCTCGTTAATTTCCTTTTGTTCGTTGATAAGCCTCACATAAGTTAACAAAATTGCTTTGTTATCAATAACAGTTGATTCATCAATCTGCAATGCAAATTTACTTTTTTTCAACAAATTGGTGAGTTTGGATTCAACGTCCGTGGCCATTTCATCAATTCGCCTGGAAACAGTATTGTTGCTCAAAGGAACCGATTGACTTATCTTATTACTAGGGCCTTCGCCGAGCATGATTTCAACCATTTTTTTGGTAGCCAGTAAAACAAGAGTTTCGCCAATTGTGTGAGGTTTACCATATTTAGCGATCAATAAAGACACATCATAAGAAGCAAGAAGACCTTTGTCAAGATCGGTTGCTCGTTTTTTAAATAATTCACTCACATTAGGCCGTTTATCAGCTTTAGCTTTGAGGTGTTGAAAATAACTCGGTTCTTTACTTACTTTATCACTGTGTACTCTTGATAAATGATCTTTCATTCGCGAAGGTTTCATGGCTTCATTACTAGTGAATGTTTTATCGCACAAAATGTAGTGATTGCCTCTTTGAAAGTTGACCATTAACACTTATAGATCTTAGTGAAAAGTTTATATATATATTTCCTCCTTACTTAACTTATCCAAGACTGAAAGAGAGCATAAGTAGATAATTAATTAATCAAAACAAAAGGAGGTTAAGATTATTATGCGAAGGACGTGGTTTCTCTCAATCATTCTCCAGTTACAAAAAGGACTTTAGTATTTATTACAAGACAAAAATTAAACATTATATAAGGTTAATTTAAGGCAAAGGAGAACAGATTTACATTTACTACCTTTCCGATTTGTTAAAAGGATTTATAAAAGATGTCTCCAGTAGAAGACCAGAGAAACAAAATAATATTAATAAAGATAAAGAAAATAGTCTTCAACCATTATACCTAATCCCCTGTTGATTACATTTTAAATTGTGTGGTATATAGGATGCCGATTGATACAAAACCATAACATAAAAAAATCAGGTCTCATGGTTGACCAATTTTGCGTTACATTACAATAAAAAAACTACATAATAATAAAAACCTAAACGGTCATAATCAGAAATATAACTACATGGAAACTTTACCTCATACTACCAAAACAATAAATAAACAAAAAGTAAAAAGACTACATTTTAAATTTGAAACGATTCTTTAAGCAATTTTAAAAAAGGAAGAAAACAAAATGTTATGTCTCACGTTAATTTAATCCAAAGAGAGAATGAACGAGTGAACGGCGTTATTTCTCTGAACAGGAAATCGTGATTTTTGGTTAGGCCAATCAGCGACAAGTCCGCAAGATAAAAAAGGACCAATGGCATTACAATAATAATAATAATATTTTAGCACCGCGTCTTACTACCCGTTTGGGTTATACGCTTTAAGTACTAATTACTTTAATGGATTAGGAATTGGGAAGGTTGAATTAAAGGAAGTGAGCCCGCATTTGCGTGGAGGGAAAGTGGAAAACCATTTAGGAAAAACCACCCTCAGTTCACCCAACTGAGATTCGAACCTCGATCTTCCCATCCTCAGCAGTCAAGCTTAACATGATAAGCGCGTTAGCCAACTACGCCACCGAGGCGGGTAATGGCATTACAGTTGAAGACTTGACATTTTTAAAATACAAGGTATAAAAAAACACTAAGGTAAAATTACAGACATAAAAAGGTACAAACAGGAGCTTCAAGGTCGATAGAAATTAGGTCAGTTTATAATCAACAGTACAAAAAGACAGTGTGGAAACTGCACATTTTGCGGTGACGCGATAAAACCTAATTTTAAATACTCAGCTGAGTATTGACGACACTCCTTTTTTGAATCCATTGTGCATGAACTTTTACACTTCAAAACAAATGCACAAAAACAGAAAATATTCGCACAAAAACTGATGGTGAGGCACAAAAAGGCTAGTGAAGACTGAAGACGAATGTAGGTCAATGGCAAGTGTGTTGTGATGGCAGGAGGGGGAGGGGGATGAGCAACAACCAGCGGAGACTGTGGAGAAGGGTGAGTGCAGTGAACTCACCGGCTGATTTAGCCCGTCACTCGTGCTACCCGGCAACTTCTACTGTACAGTACTATTTTAATTTTTCCCCCTTTGGATACTCATCGCCCCCAAATCGCCCCCCTGATAACCCAAATCGCTCACTTGGGGGTAATTGCCCCCAGGTTGGGAACCACTGGACTAGACCAATGGCTTACAACCTGTGAATCATGACCACATTCAGGGTTTGTGGCATTTATTTGATGTTAATCACATTGCTTGTTGAGATTATAGTGTTATGTTTACTTTTTAAATTGATTATTACTATAGAAAAGTACAAAATTCAAATACAGTAAAAACAGTTTTTTTACCAATTATGTTTCTTTTGGTTACCTAACTCAAGCAGTTGCTTGTTGACTTAGTTTGCTGTATGAGTCTCATGTTAGGCGAGAAGCGTTGTTATCAAGATTTCTAAATACCCACTTGGCTAGTTAATCCACTTTTAAAACATCTTAGTCGCTTTCATATAAATAATATAGCATAATCTAGTATATAGGAATTAAATCAAACATGTGGGCTTAACGGCACGCTAGTTTGGTTTAACTGATGAGGTTAGGATTCATACCCGCCTCGCTGGCGTAGTTGGCTAACGGGCTTGTTGTATTGAGCTCGACTACTGAGGACGGGGAGATCGAGGTTCGAATCTCGATCGGGTGATACTGGGGGTGGTTTTTCCTAAATGGTTTTCCACTCTCCCTCCACGCAAATGCGGATTCACTTCCTCTAATTCAACCTCCCCAATTCATAATCCTTTGGCATAATTAGTACTTAAAGCGTATAACCCAAACGGGTAGTAAGACACGGTGCTAATCATTATTATTAATATGATTGTTAGGATTCGTATTTTGACTGACGGTTCTGGGAATAATATTTCCCTATACAATTTTCCACTCTTCCTCCTCGCAACTTCGGGTAAACTTAATCTTGATTCAACCTTTTTCATCCCTAACAAATTAGCAAAATTAGTAAACATGTTTATAATCCAAACGGGTATTACGATGCTATGCGAAAATTTGTAGAACTCTGATTAGTAGGAATATTAAAAAACTAAAATTTAAAAACCAGGATATTAATACTCTTAAGTCATAAAGAGGTTGCGATGGTCTCCAAGACAAAAATTGATATCAAACCCGGCAAAAGGTTGGAAACCACTTAACAAAGCTTGCATTTCACCCACCGGTTAATGTTTGAATTATACAAGTGAATTGGGCATTTTCCTCTTCATACTCATCAAAATGTTAGTGATGGATATTATCATTTATCAATATATTTAATGGCTAGGCGAATTTAAAATGTGACTTTATCATCGTTGTAGATGTTAATTCTCGACAATTAGCTATGGTTAAACTCTATAATTTAGGCTAAGAATGGAAATACTAGGCTCAATAAGATTAACCTAACTCAGAACAAACAAGCCAATCATCATTTGATTTCGACGTCTGTGTATCAAATTTTCAATCTGTCGTCTTTTATATAATGCGTGAGAGAGAAATAGTTTTTCGAGTATTTCTTTTTCTTTTAACACTTGATAAGACACATAAATTTTTAATATATGTCAGGCTGTATTATATTTCGTGTGATGAATTGTTACTAAAATATCTAAATATCATAAATATGTACAAAACATTTAAAAATCCATGGAACAAATAATGAATACCGATAGGTCATTTAGCTCTTAAATTGTAGTAGATGCGCTTATAGATACGTATGTCTCTTTCTATCTCATTGGTATGCCCGTTAATGCTATTCTTTTTCTAATCAGCAGAGTTGCAATTACGTAGCTTAAAAATAAACACAATTATTTATACGAAATAAGCACCCAATATTTATTATACAACATTCACTGATGCTTCTAGTGAACGTAATATATACTAAAAAAACTGATTCTTAAACCACTTTTTTTCAACCAAATTATGAAAATTAACATTGTCTTTCAGCTTCAAAAGTCTATATATTAATATCACACCAAAGTGTGGGAAATACAGTAATTTTATGGTGGTTGTATTAATTGTGGTGAACATCGCTTGCAAATACTGTCACCGTTAGTAATGAAGTTGGGGCTCGAATCTGTAACGAAACACCTAGCATAAATTCAACACTACCACAGTTGGTAGAGGGTGTGCCAACCAAGCTAGGCGTCCTGAGTTCCATTACCGATATGGTCATAGATGTATTATTGATAAAATGTCGAATGGGGCTTGAATATTGTTCTAAATCGTGCGCTGATAAGAGTATGACTGAAAAATGAACTGTTTGGGAAAAAAGATTTTGTATTAAAATAACACGTTAAACATGCCAACCAATATTGTGTATTATATCTTAAGATAAAAAAAGGGAGCAACTATTTTTACTTGAGTATTTCTGGAAGAATCGAATACAGCCGATTACGATACACAAAAGGTGTAGTCGACTACTTTTACTCGATTCTTCCCATCACTAGAGCTCACTGAGCATAGGACATGAGCAAAGCAGTGCTGCCAATTCACATTAATAAAATTCTTGCCAGAATTCATAAACAGTGTCTCGTTTTTCACTAGATTTGAATAAATTAAAGCTAGATTTTCAATAATCATTTTTTAACATAGTTGTTAAAGTCTGTTGCCAAATAAAATAATTGATTTATCTCATTAAAATTATAGAAGTCGATACATACTTTAAAATGTATTGACCTGAAAAAAAAGGAATATTACAAGTCAAATAAGGTTGCAAATTAATTTTCTAGTATGCAGTGCAATCTTTAAATAGAATAAATACTTCATGTTTAAGAAAATATTTTTAGACAAGACTGTACTCTAGTATACAATTAGTAAGTTAAGAAGATTCCATCGTTTGTGACAAAGTTTTTACGTTAAACGTTCCTTCTGTTAAACCTCAAGTCGGCCATTTGTGGATACAATTCAGGATTTTCACAAAAGCCGTTTATTACAAAACTATCGGAATGGATACCATTCTGAGTGGATACAATTCCAGTTTTTGTGGATTTAATTCCAGTGGATACAATTCCAATTTTTCACAAAAGCAGTTTTTTACAAAACTATTGGAATGGATACCATTCAGAGTGGATACAATTCCAATTTTTGTGGATATAATTCCAGTGGATACAATTCCAATTTTTCACAAAAGCAATTTATTACAAAACTATCGGAATGGATACCATTCCAAGTGGATACAATTCCGATTTTTCACAAAAGCAGTTTTTTTTACAAAACTATCAGAATGGATACCATTCCAAGTGGATACAATTCCAGTTTTTGTGAATATAATTTCCAGTGGATACAATTCCGATTTTTCACAAAAGCAGTTTTTTACAAAACTATCGGAATGGATACCATTCCGAGTGGATACAATTCAGTCCCCTCAGGGGCAAGAGGGTTGCAATCCCATAGACATTGGTTTAAGTCATTATGACTTCTCTAGCTTTGTCTGCTGTTTTCAAGCAGCAGGTCCTGAGCTTCATAAGCTGGGTACTGGATAGGTAGAATACCCTTTTGGAGGAATAATTATCTAAAACACAATATTCTTGAATTATAAACAAATATTAGTTTACAAATTAATAAGATATAGATACATTATACATGTATATTTATTCACAATTTAAACATTACTATTTACACATTTTGCACAAACAACATTAGAATTAGTAACTAATAAGGTGACCTGGCGGTCTAGGGGTAAGGTGTCAGACTTCTGTGCTGGCGGCCGGGGTTCAATCCTCGGCCCCGGCACAGATTTATCTGATTACCAAACCCTTCCTTCACCTCTGACAAGACATCTTGTGAATGTGGGGAATGCCAGGCCTCCACCGTGGTTCGGATTCCACGTTAAAATGTAGGTCCTCCATTTCATCTCACAATCACCCTACCATTACACATTAGCGTAAGTGCGTATAACCCGAACGGGTAGTAAGACGCGGTGCTAATAATAATAATAATAATTAGAAACTAGTCCATACAATCATGGGTATGTGGTGCAGGACCAGCATACCCAGAGAATACACCACTGCTGGTATAAGAAATGAATATTAATATTGATTTTTTTAAATTGATAGTTTCGTCTAATGATTGTGATTTGTACGCATACAAAAGTGTTTAAAACTATCAACATTATTTATGTTTATATAATACAGATCCTCATTTCATGTTTATGATGACTAATTTTATTGGTTTTTTGCAAATACAAATTTATAAATAACTTGTCTTAGCAACCCCAAGTGTACAAAATTTTATGTATGAAATGTTGCATTTTGAAGGGTTTATTGATTGAACATAAGTTACACACTTTTAATGTTATATAAGCTTTAAAATTAAATGGGTATATGGGTATACTACTCAAAATAAATAAAACCCCAGATTAAAAAGTAGAATCAAAGTTTGTAACTGCCTTTATAAGTTTAACTCTAAAATACAATGGAATTACATCTGTCTTTAGACTTAGTTCACATGCCAGCTTTTTAACAGTTTAACATGGTCAAAAGACTAAGCATAACCCGCTTCAGTGGATGCATAGCCTAAGACACTACTTTTGCAATACGCTAGACTGCTGATGACAGAGAAATCTAGGTTTGAATCTTGGTCAGGTGTACTGAGGTTTTTTTTTTCCTAAACGGTTTTCCACTCCCTCTCCGCAAAAATGTGAGTACACTTCCTATAAATATAACGTTCCTCCTTCTTAAAATCATTTGTATAATTAGTACAAAAGTGTCTAACCTGAATGGGTGGTAAGACACGGTACTACAAATAAACTAAGTAAGTTATATGTAATGTACCGTGGCTAAAAACTAACCTAGCCACCAACCTTTGCCACCTTAAAAGAGTGAACACCACTTACCCCATTTTACCAGGTCAGTGCCCTACCACGGGCACTCCATGCATGTGAACACAGAACACTGCTCATCATTCAAGTTCGGCATGGAAACAAGAATGAAGTCACTGAGTGGCATGTGACCCCTGTTTGCTTGTACGGTAGTACTAAAGCTTGAGGAAAGGAGCGAGAAGTGCTATCACGTGTGTCACCCTACTCCCTCATGGTCCTCCTCACAACATTGTGTGCAAGCAATGGTGAAAGGGCCATTTACGACTTGCTGTGAATGACTTCATTGGTCATGTGATATCTCCCTACCAATTTTTCCCGCTGTTCAAACTCAATTATAAGCTAGTACTCAGAATAGAACTTTACTCTTTGATGATGATAGGTCTTAGGGACTTAACAACATAAAAGTGATAATTATTTTGGAGATATTTTTTTTTAATATATTCATTTTATTGAAAACTAGGCATCGCTAAGATCCAGTCAAAATTATCTACGGCTTAAATTTGGTTAATTTGACATTTTTTTAAATTGAAATTAAATTCTTTTGGAATTAGGATTTGTTTTGACCTATTATGGTCTTAAGCCTTTTGGATCCGAGTTCGGGTGATTTATTCTCAAGTCAATATTATTTGATTTAACCTTTTAACGCTATCTTGCACTTTATTCTTTTTCTATATGTTTACTGTTGAAGTAAGTCCAAGTATAACTAATGATGTTTCGTATCATATTCTTAATGTTTAAAGTTATTGGAAAATACATTAAAAAAATTAATTATGCTAGCAGTTAATTGTAAACTTAGCTGATAGGGTAGAACATAATTAATTATTTTGGTGTCCAAGCTGCCACTGCCTCACGAGTTATTAGATGAGAATAATCATGTTTCTGATCAACATTAGATTTAGGGATGTAGTTATGAGCAAAACTCTACTAGTTGTATTATAAAAGTATGTTTTATAAGTATGAAAATGTGATATGTATAGACTTTCAGGACAAGCTTAATATCATTTATTTAGAGTTATCTTTTGAACGGCTTAGTCCTCATGGGTATATGATAGGTTGAACCAATGTTAGTTAGTATTCTAATTTGTGTATTGTTCGCAATAATCAACTTTGTTTACATTTGAACTGATGTTTTCTAACAATGAATATTTTCTAATTTACTTAAATGTGATTCAATCATTTTCTTTTAATATGGTTTTAATTTATATACTAGTACTTAAGTTAGTATTTGAATTTTTGTCTACTATTGCGCATTGTCCACATTCTCTAAAAATTATATTGTTTTCCTTTTGAGACTTATTCATTTTTCTGTTAATAAATCAGCTTTCAGGCCAATGCTAATTTCATATTATTCGTTTTGCATGTATATTAAGCAAAACCCTAACTCCCTCAACGTTAATAGTTGAATACACTATTTTACTAAAGGTTAAGATAGCTAGGTCTGGAGATTTGGGCTTGGCATCTTTGAGTGTAGGTCAAATTAATATCCCTGGTGATTTACCTTTTTTATTCTTTGTCTTGCAATCTTTCTTGAGCCTACATGGCATGATGTTCAAGTGACCTAGGAGCTTAGTAAGAATGGTTGAGCTGCCCCTACTGTGCTTCACAGGGTTTCATCCTTTGGTCATATTACTCAAATTAATGCTCTTGTTTGTTACAAGCCCCGTTCTATGCCATGGATCCGACGCCATTGGACACGACTGAAGTACTTGTTAGTAAATCACAACCGAGAGGTGTTAATTGCGGAGCTCGTGGGCCAAGGAATATCCATTAATTCTGAATCCACTGTCTGTGATTTGAAGGCCATTCTGTCTCAAGAGTTGGGTGAGAAAGTTCCATTACATTCTGATTTTGTTGATAGTAATGCTTCCCATCAGGTGGTCGATAGAAATGTAGATGCGTCAGAGGCAAATGTTGCTGTGCGTGCACCATTAGATCCCGTAGGTAACACTTTGTCTCCTCAGGACCCGCTTTCTAATAATATTATTGTTCTTTCAGATAGGTTATGTTATAATAGGACTCGGTCCAAAGTTGTCGGCGATTGGTTGAACTGCATTCCCGTCTCTGACGGACAAAATAGTTCTGCATTTTCGCTTTTTTGTTTGAGGTAAACAAAGTTCATAAGTTGCATCTAATCGAGGATTCTGAAATATTAGTACTATGCATTGGAAAAACTACAGTTTTTTTAATTCACCTAATCTCAGAAGGGATTAGTCAAGGTATCCCTTGGGTCACCATGAAGGATAGAATATTTGCTTTGATAGTTTCCAGAAGAGAAAGGGAGTATCTTTGTTCCGAGTTTGTATATCGCTTTCAACTCCCTCACGAGTCCTTCAGAATGTTTATTTTGTCTGAAGCTGTGAACCTCAGATTTTATAAATCACACTTGAAAACGTATTGCCTCTTACTGGAAAACCTTTTATGTTTTCGCATCTGCCATGTTCTTTTTCAGAATTGTATTAACTGGCTTCAAAGATTGAGGGTTCACTTTTGGTTGAAAGTGAATATTTTGATAAACACCCTATAACTAGTTCTGAACCCTCTAGTTCGTTTGTCGCCTTAGACTCATTAAAAAAAATAGCGGCCATCTTATGTCTGCTCTGACATCTCCCATGATTTATAGAACCAATTATAATAATTTGAGATATCATCTAGGAAGTAATGGTAAATGCGATCTGTCTCGAGTAAGGTGTTTTTGCTGCAATAAATTAGGACATCTCCAATATCAGTGTCCGGCGGGAAATGAATGACATTTAACCAGGGGAGTGGCCTGGGTACATGTCATTCCAAAAAACCACTCATTGATCCCGTTCCCAAGGTTGAGTCTTATATAGGGTTGAATCACGGTGTCGCTTTAATTGACACTGGTGATAATGCATTGTTTATTGATGCCGAGTATCTGGGCACAATCCAAAGCGGCAAGCCTAGAAGTGACATTGAAATTGAGAAGTGTGCTCCCTGCACGTTTATTTTAGGTAATGGGAGTAAGAAAGTTAGTTATTTATAGACAAGTTTGCCCTTCTATTAAGATTGATGATTTTTCATGGAAAAGGAAGTTGTATGTGATAGATAATCTTGTGTGCGATGTTATTCTGGGAAATGACTTTTTATGGGCCACTGGAGGTATTTTGGATATAGGCGCGGGACATTTAAGTTTTGGGTTTAATCATAAGGTTAAGGTGCCATTACGCCTAAGTTCAAGGCCTATTTGGTGCAATAACATAGGGATGGATAAGGATTGTATCAACTGTTTGATAAATAATTACTCTGATGTCATAGCACTGGTCTGGGGAAAATGTAATGTACTACCCTAAGACATTTTGGTTATGGATGAGGTTCCTGTCAGGTCGGGTACCTATTCTTGTGCCCCCCGAAAATGAAGATTTTTCATGAACTAATAGATGATTTAGAGAGGAAGGGAGTAATTAGGCTGTACAAATCTCCTTTTGCTAGTCCGGCATCCGTTATACCGAGGAAAGAACAATGACACAGGTTGATTGTAGATTATCGAAAGGTAAACAAAAAAATCCAGTTTGACGCATACTCGATGCCGAGCATCGAGAGTGCTTTTCAACATTTGGGGGGTGCTCAAGTATATAGTCTCATTGATTTGAAAGAGCATTTTTTGCAAAGTGCGCTCACTGAGCACTCTAAGAAGTATATTGCATCTGTCCTCCCTTGGCAACTCAGTTTAATTGCATGCCACTGGGCGCTAGTATTAGTAGTCAGGCCTTAAGCCACATTCTGGACCATATTTTCTCAGATTTTAAGTACAAATTCATCTTTAATTACCCAGACAACATCTGTGTGTACATCCATTCTTTTGATGAACATCTCGAACACTTAAATATTTTGCTGAGCCACTTGTGAGAGGCTGGACTTACTGTTAACCTTGTCAAAGTCATGTGGGCCAAACAATCCATTAAGTTTTTGAGGAATATTATTTCTAATGGGAGCATGCTGGTTGACCCCGAAAGGGTGAAACCCAATGTTGAATACTCGCAACACAAAAACTTAAAAGGTGTGATGCGCTTCGTAGGCATGTGTGCCTACTACACTAAGTTTATTCCACGTTTTTTGGAAATGTCCTCCCCCTTGAATCGTTTAAAGAAAAAAGGTGTGGCATTCGTCTGGGGTGAGGAACAATTTTGTGCTTTCAAAACTCTCAAGAGCATATTAGTCCGCCCCGAAGTTTTACACATGCCTGACTTTTCGAATACCTTTCTTTTTCATATTGATGCCTCCTCTGTCGCCCTAGGCGTAGTTTTGTCCCAAAGAGCATCGGACACTGTTCACCCAGTGGCATTCTGTCCCAATCTGAGCAGAAATACAGTGTGTTCGAGAAAGAATGCCTTGCTTGTGTATTTGTAACAAGTTGCGAGTAACAGTTCAAATCAAATAACATAATACTCACCCTCCAACCTGTTGGACTCTATCACCTACGCACATAGCCATGGCCTCTTCTCTCAAACACACTATTTCACAGACTGAAAAAAGGTGTGATTCAACCCTCTGCACAAAAGGAAATCCACGCCCAGGGAAAACAAGTGAAGGCGGCTCGGCGTGCCTAGTTATTATTTCCTCCGCCTGAACTGTTCTGGCACATTCTACTAGTTCCAAGGATGCTCGAGACCTTTCCCTGCGCTGTCCGATCTCATCCCTTCCACTCCCCTTGTCACTTTTTTTTTTACCTACTCTCTGTGGGCATATTGTTTTGTGTGTGCGCTATAAATGGCAATGTTTTATTGGTATCAATACTCATCGAAAAAAGTTTATTCTTCTCTGAGATTTCGAACCGCCCGGTTGTTGATCGAGCTGCCTTTTTTAAGGCAAATAGAGAGCAAGTCTTAGTTTTGACAGTTCGTGAATCAGCTCTCCGCGTGTTTTTCAACGCGAGGGGAGTTTATTTTAGCATCTGTCGCACACCCTCCGGGGAGCCCGCACCTACACTTAACTAAAACTCGGGACAGACTGCCGGAGCTAATTGCTGTGGGAGTAACCTAACGGTGCCAACAAACCACAGAAGGGCGTAAATTGGGACCGGCTGCGAACCAATACCTCGTAGTCGGAGTCTGTCTCTGGGACACCACAACAACATAAAGAGCCCACCACCACTGCACAGAGGAGGGTATCTTAGCCCTTCCACACTGGCCCCTAGCCTGCCCTTTTCAGGGCTGAGCGAAATGCCCCCCCCTCCCAACCTCGCACAAACCAAACCAAGTGACTCCGACATGACATACACTTCAACCGACATCTCAGACATGGAGGCCGACACTGACGGACAAGGGACTCTTACAATGGCGGACGAACTGGGACGCAAACGTAAATTCAGACCAAGGAAACAGACACAAACTAAGAAAACAGCACTGGCTGTTACAAACAAGTTTGACGCCCTGAAAAGGGCCGACAACATCACTACCACACCAGACGACCAGAGCACTGACAGACAGCCACAGACAACAACAGCCACCACACCCAAGATACGCTACCCCCCAATAGTGACGCTAGGAACCCAAAACTACAACAGAATAACAAAACTTGCTAAAGAGGTAGGAAGCGAAATTAAGATCACATATGTAGCAAACGAACTGAAAATACACACTACAAATAAACAAGAATTCGAAATAGTGCAACACTTACTTAAGGACATGAAACAGGAGTTCCACACATACACACTACCGAGGGACAAGCCACTGAAGGTAGTCATCAAGGGGCTCCCTTCCAACATGGCAACCGAAGACATTCAGCAGGAACTAATGGGGCTAGGATTCCCCGTCACTGACGTCAGACAGTTCTCCAGAAAGACGCAAGCTGACAACACCACACAAACCGTAACACTACTACCAACCTTTCAAGTCACACTTGCCAAAAACACAGAGACAGCCAACATTTACAAAATAGACTACCTGAATTACACAAGGGTTAAAATTGTCCCGTACATTCCACCCACCAACACCATAGCACAGTGTCATAGGTGTCAACGTTTCGGACACACTAAGAACAACTGTCAAAACACCCCCAGATGTGTTAAATGCACAAATCTACATGAGACAAAGGACTGCCCAAAAAAAGAAAACACTACCCCAGCCCAGTGCATAAACTGTAGAGGTAGCCATACGGCTAACTACAGCAAGTGCCCCGTCTACGTGGACTTACTCGAAAAGAGAAGGTCCGCTCAAGAGAACAGGCAAACTAAAAAACAAACACCAGCAACCCAGGCTTCTGCAAACAGCTTCCCCCAGCTCAGGAATAGGCCCCAACAGCCAACCAAAGAGGAGGCACGTGTTCCCCCACCCCCCACACAGAAAAACACCACCCACCGAAGCTACGCGGCAGCGGTACAAGGACAGAGGGCCCCCACACAACCACCCAGACAAGACACGACTTCGACACTATCGGACATTAAGGAAATAATAGGCCTCTTAAAGGAATTAAACATTTTCAAAATAATAGCCCACTTTAAACCCTACCTTGCCAGATTAGGTCAATGCAACAGTGCCACCGAAAAAATGTTCATACTCATAGAAGGAGTAACCGAATATTTTATGACCCAGGATGACTAACGGACCAAGGACGCTGACCAAAGACATACTACGTGTTTTTATGTGGAACGCGAACGGGATACTCACGCAAGCAAAAGAATTAGAGGAACTCTTCAAAACCTATGGAATAGACATTGCCTTAATAAACGAAACCCACTTAAACCCAAATAAAAATATACATTTCTACGGGTACAATATATACAGAAGTGACCGACCCAACGGCAGGGGAGGGGGAACTGCAGTTTTCATCAAAAATAATATACCCCATTACAGTCACAATTACAATAACCTTCAAAATCTAGAAGCAACAGCTGTGCAAGTAAACACCAAGAGCGGGAGTATCCTTTTCGCGGCCATATATAAACCACCGACGAAGACTTTACTGGAACACGACTTAAACACTATCACAGACTCCGACACAATCTTCTTAGCAGGGGACCTAAACAGTAAGCACACAAACTGGAACAGTAGGTTAACTAACAGGGACGGTAGAACACTCAACGAACACGCGGACAGAAACAATTACATAGTAGTAGGGCCTGGCGAACCCACCTATTACCCCTCAAACCCACTACATAGACCCGACATAATAGACGTGGTCTTGACCAGCATGGGGGTGAGGTCGGAGGAGCTGACAGTCCTAAAGGAGCTGGACTCCGACCACAACCCTGTGCTGTGCGAGATCACTATAAACACAGACATAGAAATAAAAGGGCTAAAACCACTTATATCCACAAGCAACTGGGAGGGTTTCAAACAATCTCTCAACAACACACTACCGGAGTTCATTAATATTACAACAACAGAGGAAGCAGACGCAACACTGGAAATATTTACCAACACAGTACAGGAGGCATACAAAAACAACACCACCTTAGAGACAATAAAACACAACCAAAGATCCCAGCATCCGGACCTTGACTTTCTGACTGCTCAGAAAAGAGAGGCGAGGAGAGATTGGCAGAGGTACAGGACCCCACACCATAGGTCAGCATACAATAGACTAAGGGCACGGGTAAGGCTTAGGGTAAAAGAAATTAAAATAAACAACTGGAACACCTACGTTACAGACGCAGCACTAGATTCCAGTAAAACCTGGAAAATCACAAAGAGTTAAGAGCAAATAAAAACAGAACAGTCCCAGCTATACACAGCGAGAACGGCATGGCCTACACAAGCTCGGAGAAAGCGGAAGCCATAGCCGTGACGTTAGAGAAACAATTCACACCCAACGACAACCCCAAAGACCCCGATTTTGTTAGGGACGCTAAGAGATCTGTAAGGGAATATCTAAGCAGATCTATTATGTCACAGGCAGACCCAATAACATTAGAGGAACTGTACTATTGAATGCTTTGGTAGTACCGTAAGGGAACATGTCCGGCCATAGTACTTTAATGACTCCTGGCCTTTAGCCATCATCCAGCAGGATTCACCAGTCAACTATCCAACAAATTTAGTAACACTCAACCTTGTCAAGTGAGACTGTGTAAATGTTATACTATAAATTTGTTCTATATTTTGCTTTAACTAATTCTCAAAATATTCTCCTTTTTAGTAATTCTACAGCCTCATGCCTGGCCACTGTGTTGCCCAGGTAGCCACAAGTAATCAAGTAATCCCTCAAGTTTATTTGTCTTGAGAAGAAATTTAAAATTCTATAATTTTCTACCTAATTGTAAAACTTGTACATTTTTATGCTTCTAATGTCTACTTAATAAAACTATTGTGAAATTGAAATGTTCAGTTTTCTAATTTACTTAGTTTAGCAGTATTTAGTGGCAACATTATAGCAGAGTGGTGCAGTTTGCAACATTTGTAATAATTGTTATAATTAATAACTAACCCACATGTGACAATCAACTACGCCTGAATGACAGACCGCAGACAACACTAAACTTAAATATCCTGATCACCTTTCACCAATCGCTCACTTCATACCATTACTTCCTTAGTCATGGCCGGACGCCACTGGGATAACCGCCTAGGTTGTCTACTAGCCAGAGAATAACGCTGGCGCCGGGGGCGGCCCCAGATGGTGAATGGAAATGTATCCACCTCACTCCTAATCCCAAGAAAAGAAAATCCTACCCCAACAAGCAACTCTGTAGTACCCTTGTCACCGCCGGACTCCACTGGGATAACCGACTAGGTCAACCTTCTAGCCAGAGAATAACGCTGGCGCCACTGGCGGCCCAAATGGGGAATGGACATGTAACCAACCGCGTCAAACCTATTCCCCACAGTCAAGTTAAACCTTTCGATCCTCTTCCCTGAAATCGACTCATAGAAAATCCACATCTCATCATCATACCTTATACACACCCTCCCACATCCCAGTCAAGAAAATCCTCCCCAAATCCAGAGACCCAGCGCAATCATCCAGTTTCACCAAATTTCACCTCACAGTGTAAATAATGATACTATTGTATGTACAAGGTAATAATAATCATTCATGAGGTCAGGAGTCGCGAAAGTGACTCTATACTCGAACACAAATATAGCCCTTTCGCAGGCAGACCTGGTTTGGCACTACGGTCAAGTCAATACGGTCCTGAGTCAGGCTACAAAATCACACACCTGTAGTATTCTGCAGGCTCATTTCATTGGTTCCATTTCATCAGGTTTATAAGTTCATTCGCGAGGTTAAGAGTCATGACAATGACTCGGTACTCAAACAACAAATCAGCCCTGTCGCAGACAACCTGGTTTGGCATAACTGTCAAGTCAGATGTTCTGAGTCGGGCAACAGCCGAACGGCGTATCAATACTCATTGTATCATCAGCTTAGCATGAGGTGAGAGCTGAAACTTAAGTTAGGGCTTAACTTCAACTAATCAAAATTCCCTCTCGGCTAAATTATGGGATCGTTTCTAAATTATTTATTTGGGCATATAATTTAAATCTGTATTATGGGACCAGGATTTATATCTGGTAATAGCGTGGCTAATGGGTAGCCATGTTTCAATTAGAACTATGTTTATTAGGAATTCTAAGTTTATCCTCAATGTTAACGTAACTTCTGTTTCACTGCTTGGCGGCCAGTGTTTGATTGGGCTCTCGATTAGGCTATGGCCATCTAACTGATAATTAGTTAACATCATTTGCCAAGTAATTATTGCCTGGGTAGTATTCAATTTTATAAGTTTAAATTTACATTTTGTTGTAATGAGAAAGCAGAGCACTTAAATTATTGGTATGGTTCTTTATAATGTTATAACTCAAAGTTTGTATTTTATTGTAATAAGAAAACAGAGCGCTTAAACTATTAGTATGGTACATAAATAAACTTACATTCTTGTTGTTATGAAGAGGGCACGGCCTTATTTAACCTGTATTGTGCTTTATAGCTGTAACTACTTCAGTGTAGCAATTTGTTGTTATGGGGAAGCAGAGCATTTAAATATTCACTTTTTATTATGTAACTTTAGTGCTTCCGAGTATATTTTGTTGTCATGAAGCATTTTATAATTAATGCCATTATATCTCCTAACTACTATGTTGCCGTAGTGCGTATTATTGCTACTAGAGGGCAGGGTTCTTATAAATAGATTGTTTTGATATTGTATAGTTCAAATATTGTTGTCACAAGATGGTACAGTCATTAAAGTTTAATAGTTTATCGTGTTATGGTTGGAATCTTTTGATTGTTAAATTACTGTCACCAGATGGGAGGACATTTTAGGTTACTTTGAATCTTTAATGGTGAGAAGTACATTGTTATCTCAATCCGAAAAGAGAGTTATTCTTATCCATTCTGGAAGCCACAAGGTGGCAGAGTTTTAGTCACTATATTTATAAATATTGTTATTGTATAAATATTTGCTTTATCATTTTTCAATAAAACTTCTAGCTCCCTGAGTATTACTTCTCTGAGAAAGTGGTTACATATTTGGCATAGATACATTTTCAGACTATTTAGAAAAAAGCGTGGGTTTGAATTATACACTGATAATATGGAGCTGTCATGGATGTAGCGCCATCCTAAGCGATTAGGAAAGATCGGCGGGTGGGTGTTGCGCTTATCCAAATACAATTTTTCCATGCACCATGTTCCTTGTAGAAATAACGTGACAGCTGTTGCTTTGTCTCGAATGGCAGAAGATCAGGAGCACATTGAGATAGGCAAAGTAGTGTCTCTGCTTAGTGTGATTCATTCGATCCCTGAATTGTTTGTCTCTATCCTTGAACATCAGAGAAATGAGCCGCGGTGCTCAGAAATGAAGGATAAGATACAGAAAAGTGAAGATGTGGGGTCATATTCTCTTTATAAAGGTCTTCCAGTTGTTTCAAATGGTAAAGGGAGGAAGAATTTGGTCTCAGTGGTGGTGCACCCTATGTGGATGCGTTATTTTCATCATTCAGTAGTGGGCGGTCACTTGGGTATTCTCAAGACCTAACATAAGATTTCCATGGAGTTCTTTTGACCAGAGATTTATAGGGATGTCAAGCGGCACCATACAAACTGCTAGAAAACAAACTGCTCGACAAGCTATAAAGCAATTATTAGGAAGGCTGGATGGGTCAAGTGGCCGACACGACTTGGACCAACTGCTAGACAAGCTCATGTATAGGAGTACAAAGTGATAGACAACCAAGTGGTTGACACGAGAAAGCAAATCTGCGAATAGACCGACTGCTAGACACGCAGAAATGACATGGACCAAGTGATCGACACGAGCTGGACCATGTGATATACAAACTCCTATCTAAGAGGACAAAGTGATAAACAGCCAATTGGCCAACACGAGAGGACCAATTGTTCAACAAACATAGAGATTAATCCAGTTAAGAGTGGCTCAAGTGACAGACAAGTTATTTCAAAACTAACAAAGTGATAAGCATGGACACAAAAAGTTTTGTGTTAGGATGGTCTGGATCCTCCTATAAATCGCTGCCCTACCAACCCCCTGGATTTAATTAGCCCAAAAAGGGTGAGGTCCACTATGTGTATAAACTTAAACCATTGTGTTTTTAATTTTAATAATCTACTTATACATTGCACTCTTCAAAATATATTTTTTAACACTAGTTTTTTTATCATTTCGAATATTTAATGGGTTTTGATACATACAATATGGTATATGAAAATATCGAACGTTTCTCTGAATGAAACAAGTTATCGAATCTGAGGAAAGGACACAAACATTTTGTTATAAATTGTAAAATCATACTTTAAGAACTAACAAGATGAAATACCATCTTATATAAAAGAGCAACTGCTAGAAACTAAGTTGTTAGCTTAATGTAGGCTCTATCCACCCTTACTTTCAACATACCTGCTTACCAAATGCAATATTTTGTAACGTTCAACAATACATAAATATTCATAAAAGTTTAAAAGTATAACTAGTTAGTGAAAGATTGTAAAAAATTTCATTGAGCCGTAATTTTTGTCATTGTGTATTTGTAACCATTCAGTTAACTATTTAAAGCCTGCTTCGATGGCTGCATGGTCTTACGCACTACTCTCGTAATAGACTGGCGAACTATGATTAAAAATATATTTAAATTTAAATTTTCTAAGCTTCAGCCCAAGGTTATGACATGTTTCGGCGTATTACATCGACGCCATCATCAGGCAGTTAACGCCTCATATTATGAGGCGTTAACTGTCTGATGATGAACAGAAACTGTTCTTCATAGCTAACGAACTCATATTATGAGGCATTAACTGCCTGATGATGGCATCGATGTAATACGCTGAAACATGTCGTAACCTTGGGCTGAAATGTACCAGCTTTATGGAAAAGGAACAAGGGCATCAATCAGATGAGATAGAATTAAATATTTCAAATTTACAATTCAATATTATTGTTCAATCTTATACTTTTAATATTCCAAAAACCATACAATTTATATGTTTACACCATCTTCACGTAAACTAAACTTGACTTAAACTATTATGTTTTAATTATTCATTTTAATGTGTTATATATTTAAGATAAGTCCTGCTGTTTTAATGTTATAATGAATGTTAATCTGTTCTTTTAAATTAATCAATTTCTGCTCAATCTAATCCACATATTACTTTTGTTATGTTATGATGGTTATATACCAGAGTTATTAATCTAATCAATTTGCAATCAATGTAAAGTTAATGGTTTTATTCAAGTTGACCTTTGTGAATTTGTAACAATTCCAAACTTCAACAACACCCTTTTTTATATTTAATTCTACTTTTATATTATAGATCGTTTCCTTACTACAATACATTATGTTTTTCATGAATTTGTTTTCTGTTAAATTGTCTCTTCAAGTTTATTTGGGAAAAAACTTCAAAATCTATTTAATAAATTTATATTATTGTATTGGCTAAGTTCTCCACCCTCACCAAATTAATTAACCCCGAGATGTTCTACTATACAAACTGGCTACCGCGGACCTATCCCAACAGGAAGATGAAGAGGTGATAGTTCGATGTTCGACTAGTCTCAAAACTATGTAGTATGAAACCTAAATTGGTTCTGGTTCTGGTTCTTAAATGAACAACCTAGAACAAATTCATATAAAGTTCATTCACGGTAGGAGTTTACCTCTGAAAGGCCTTTTTTCCTACCAGAAATCTATTATATAGTAGGATATTGGTAGGAAAAAAGACCTTTCAGAGGTAAACTCCTACCGTGAATGAAGTATATATTTATTTATAATTAACAAATGTTTGTAGTATTCCCTTCAACCTTTATCGAATATTCAGTGTTTTATCATAAGTGCTATGGTTTTAAGGGAATTTTTTTATGAAAATGTTATGTTCTGGGGAAATATTGGCTCTCTGAACATATTCTGCACCCCTAGTGAGACGTGGATAAATTTAAACACTGCTTCTAGTTCTATGACAAGTCTCCAACACTAATACGGTGGGTAACCACAGCAGTAATCAGAAGATTAAACCAGGGCAGCTATTTTGCAAATCACCACTAAAATTCTAATAACCATGCTATTTTTAAAAATAATATTCATCGTGGATTAAAAAATATATATATTCCTTAAAATTTTTCTTACTTATTAGACCCTCCCTCAAACTCCTGCGGCACACCCGCTGACCATTCAAGGTGTACGAGTCACTCACCTGAGAGCTCTGATAGTCATGAGTATGGTGGAGTTAGAGGTGTTTTTAGTGCCCAATATCGTCACAAGAGGAGCCACTATCTCAGCAGAGTGTAGCTGTTGAGCCACGCTAGGTGTCTGGGCCAAGTTCCCTACGAGACGGCTGGCCCGACAGAGCACACAGTCTCGGGTCATGTTGCGAAGTATTACCACCAAGGGTGGGATAACTCCATATTCACACACCTAACAAAACCACTTTGGTTAAAATTTTGTAGAATATTACATTTTTTAAACAGTAACTTTTGCATTTTTCAAAGTAGGCCTAGAGTATATACTTAATTTTGAATCATTTGAGTAATCTTTGTGTATTACGTGAATTCTTTAAAAAGATGTTCTATATTGTCTGTGATCTCAATACTTAACATCTATTCGGATTAAGATACCAACACAAATAATCTTATAATTTTAGTTGGAAGTAAACTGCTAAAGCTTGTGATCGAAAAAAAATGTTGCTTTAAGCGCCTGGTTAGAGACAAACACAGTAAACCCGTGGAGAACTTTAGGGGTTAATGGCCAGAGCCACAGAAAACTAAAAGATGTAGACCTAACACTAAGAGGAATATCCCTAACCTTGAGCCTAATGTCTTCCTTCATGTAGCAGCACTGACCCAGCAAGCTGAGGGCGACATCAATCAGCTTCTCATTGGTCTGCTCCAGACATTTGAGGACCACTTTAAGAGATTCACTGTCTTGCAACAAACTTTCTACGACACACAGGCCATCTCTTGACCCTCCCAACAAGGATCGAAGCTTCACAAGCACTTTGTAAAGTTTAGAGGAAGAGGTGCTTTTCAATGTCCTTAAAACTGTGGCCACTTCATCAGACACATCCCCAGAATTTGACATTGTTGAAAATCCAGTCACCACCCCAACTCTTAAATATGGTTCTGAGAACTATTTTTTAAATTATTATGATACAAACAGTTTAGAAGTGTAATTAAATTTAAAACATGAAATAAATTTAGTATTTATTATAACCAAAATATTTCAAGACTAGGCCTGTAAGCCTAGGACATAAGTTAAAGCTTCATTTTGATCTATAACTATATTAATAAGTCTTTAAAAAAATTATGATCATTTCACTGAATAAAGCGTTATATTAATATTAAATATATATAAGAATTATATTTTGTAAAACGAGAGAGAAGTTGGCTTAACTTAATTCATGTTTACAAAGAAAGTATAACCAACAGAACACAATTTACCAACATTATATTAAATAAATCAAAGAAACTATTGATTCATAAATAAAATGTTCGCAAGAATGTAACAAATTCATGGTGCAATTAAAATAAAGTAGATATTTATTTTATATGAAGGAACTACAACAGTTATTGGTTACATGATACAATTGTTCTTATTAATATAATATATTATTATGTGTCAAATCATTTACGTCCGTAGTTGGTCTATCATTATGAAAAGTTCAAGTTTTTATTATTACATTTTGGTTCTGGATTGTTTCGCGAAGAGGTTCGTTTGTTCCGTTTTGATAAACCCCAAAATGATAAGCTTATTATATTGGGGGAAACTTTACGGTAGAACCCCCGCCACATTAACTCAAGGAAATTTACATTTTCATGGTTGCGATAGAGTTTGTTCCGAATTGTTCTGCAAAAAGTTTTGTTTGCTGTGTAGCCTATTTGTTCTTGCACAAATAGGTCGTAAATTCGACACTTTCTTTACTCATGAGGGGCAAACTTCATGGAAACA
>CABEEJ010003546.1:0-18159 GCA_901482245.1 Timema douglasi | reverse complement strand
CTAGGTTGTCTACTAGCCAGAGAATAACGCTGGCGCCGGGGGCGGCCCCAGATGGTGAATGGAAATGTATCCACCTCACTCCTAATCCCAAGAAAAGAAAATCCTTCCCCAACAAGCAACTCTTTATCACCCTTGCCACCACCGGACTCCACTGGGATAACCGACTAGGTCAACCTTCTAGCCAGAGAATAACGCTGGCACCACTGGCGGCCCCAGATGGGGAATGGATATGTAACCAATCGCGTCAAACCTATTCCCCACAGTCAAGTGGAACCTTTCGATCCTCCTCCTGGAAATCGACTCATGAAATCAAACATCTCATCATCATACCTCATACACACCTTCCCACATCCCAGTCAAGAAAATCCTCCCCAAATCCCGAGACCCAGCGCAATCATTCAGTATCACCAATTTCACCTCACAGTGTAAATTTTATACAATGTTATGTACATGATTTAAGTTCATACACGAGGTCAGGAGTCACGAGAGTGACTCTATACTCGAACACAAATATAGCCCTTTCGCAGGCGGCCTGGCTTGGCATTACTGTCAAGGTAGATCCCCTGAGTCGGGTTACAAAATCATACACCTGTAGCATTCTACAGGCTCATTTCATTGGTTCCATTTCATCAGGTTATAAGTTCATTCGCGAGGTTAAGAGTCATGACAATGACTCGGTACTAAAACAACAAATCAGCCCTGTCGCAGACAACCTGGTTTGGCATAATTGTTAAATCAGACGTTCTGAGTCGGGCAACAGCCGAACGGCGAGTTGAATTTGATCGATGGGAGGTTAAGGTCTCGTCCTGCCTCCCTTATCCACTCTAGGTGTTAACCTCGAGCTAATTGTCCGACATTTGTCTCACACCCCCCGGGGAATCCTTCACTTACATTTTCACTAAACTTGGGATGGACGTTTCGGTGGTAGTTCCTGTGGTTGAAACCTAACGGTGCCAACGAAGCCACAATAGGCCGTAAAGTGTAACCGGCTGCGAACCAATACTTCGCAGTCAGAATCCGTCCTCCGGGACACCACACAACAGTCAATCCCACCCACACTGCACAGAGGGAGGCACTCAAGCCCTTCCACACTGGCCACTAGCGCGTCCTTTTCAGGTCTGCGCGAAATGGCCACCGAAACATGTGACTCAAAAGCACAAAGATCACAAATGATATCAGAATACTCGACTAGCGACGACACAGAGATGGAATCAGACACGGACGGACAAGGTACTTTCACACTTGCCACCAAACTTAACAGGAAAATAAAATGTAAAGCGGACCTAAAGAAAATATAAAAAAACCCCATCATGACCTCAAACCAATTTGACTCCCTGAAAAGGCCTGAAAATGAAAACTAAGTGATTATGACCGACGACACACCAGCAGACACACCCAAACTAAGACTACTACCAATAGTAACGAGAGGTACACAACATTACATGAGGATAACCAAGTACGCTAAAGCATTGGGAAACAATACCAATGTGTATTTCCTAAAGGACGGACTCAAAATACACACCACCACCACCAAGCAAAACTCGACTTGATGCAATACCTACTAAAGACTTAAAACAAGAATATCACACCTACTCACTCCCAAGAGAAAAGCCAGTCCACGTGGTCTTCAAGGGACTACCCCCAAACATGCTCACGGAGGATCTGCAGCAAGAACTTGTGGGGCTAGGCTACCCCGTAACACACGTCAGGAAATTCACCACTCTAACACCGGCGACAGGCACTACACAGACGGTCACACTTCTCCCGAAATTCCAGGTGACAGTCGCAAAAAACAACCAGATCACAGACATTTACAAGACGAAGTTAATTAACAATACTAGAGTAAGAATTGAACCATACATCCCTGCCCTAAACAAGATAGCTCAATTCCATAAATATCAGAGATTCGGACACACACGAAACAATTGTCAAAACAACCCGAGATGTGTCAAATGCCTGTCAGCGCATTACACTAAGAACTGCCCAAAGAAGGACACCACCACCCCGGCACGATGCATGAACGGTAGAGGCGATCACTCCGCCAATTACAGCAAATGCCCAGTTTATAGAAAACTCCTGGACGAGAAACTCTCACAACACACTGCTAAACAGGAAGTACTCACTCAGCAGAGACGTATCCCCCACCCCCAAAGACAACAGGCAGAGACTTCCCGACACTTCCCCAAAGACCGAAGACAGTGGCCGAAACGCGCCAACCTGAGGTCGCGTCCACAAGTCGGCAATACAGCCAGGTTATGTAACAAGCAACAAGGCCCCCACAGCAAGCCACCCAAGAACAAACCTCCACAGTCTCCGACATCGAGGAGTTATTTCACTTTTTTAAATATTTAAATATAATTAAATTAATAAACCACTTCAAACCATACCTTACACAGCTAACGCAAGCAAATGACACGGCAGAAAAATTGATGATAGTGATAGAAGGACTAACAGAATATTTCTCTACCGACTGATGATGCACACAAAGAAGGCACTGACAAATGACATACTGCGCGTTTTTGTGTGGAACGCGAATGAAATACTCCAGCAAGCAAATTAATTGGAAAATCTACTTAATACTTACGCAATAGACATAGCTCTTATAAATGAAACACACTTAAATCCAACACAAATGTCTACTTTTACGGCTACGAAACCTACAGGTCGTATAGAGTAAATAAAACAGGAAGAGGGACAGCTATCTTTATCAAAAGAGATTTCCCACACTATCTACACCATTTTAAAGATTTAATAACAATAGACGCTACAGCTGTTAATGTCAACACTATCTGGGGGAGTATTCTATTTGCCGCCAGACACAAAACGCCACAAGCGACGCTACAGACACAAGACTTGAACTAACTTACGCAGACAGGAAAAATAGTACTTGCAGGAGACCTAAACTGTAAACACACTAACTGGAACAGTAGAACGACAACTGCGAACGGCCGTACACTAAACGAGCACGCTGACAACGACTACCTAGTGATCGCACAAAACGAACCAACATTTTACCCTTCAAACTACCTACAGCAACCAGACATAATTGATGTAGTTCTAACAGATATAGGAATCATACCAGAAGACCTCACGGTGCTGCACTAGTTAGATTCAGACCACAACCCAATATTTTGTGAGATAATGATTACGTCAGATATTGAGATAAAAGGGCTCGCAAACAACCAAATAACATGTAATTGGAACACTTTCAAAACATCACTAGAAGACACACTTCCGAAGGTACACCACATACAGTAAACGGAAGAAGCTGAAGCAACGCTTCACTTGTTCACGTCGACAGCACAAAAAGCCTACAAACAGAGTACAACCAGGGACCTCCGGAAAAATAACCCACAGCTAGAGTTCCTCATTGCTCAAATAAGGGAAGCCAGGGGGGACTGGCAGACTTTCAAAACCCCACAACACAGAGCAGCCTACAATATATTAAAAGCACAGGTTAGAAGAACAGTCAAACGCATCAGGTTAGACAAATGGAACACTTATGTCACAGAGGCGGCCGCCGACACTAGAAAACATGGAAAATTACAAAACAACTAAGGGGCGATAGAAGAATCAGATCAGTACCAGCCATACACGGGGAAAATGGCATGGCCTACAAAAGCTCAGAGAAAGCGGAGGCCATAGCCACCACACTTGAAAAACAGTTCACACCCAACCAAAGAACACAGAAAACTAACTTCACCAGGGAGGCCACCACATCAGTGAGGGAATATCTGTTCAAACCAAACGACACGCAGGCAGACGACATCACACTGGAAGAACTTACATCGACTATACAAAAACTTCCCAGGAAAAAAGCTCCAGGACACGACAACATCACAAACGAGGTTGTAAAACACTTACCACCAAGGGCAGTATGGATACTGTTGACAATACTAAACGCACTACTCTACTTCTGTCATTTCCCCGAAGACTGGAAGCTGGCGAAAGTGATAATGATACCCAAAGCCGGTAAAGACCCGATGTTTCCCCAAAACAGAAAGCCTATCAGTCTCCTCTCAACGCTTAGCAAATTATTTGAAAGAATCATTCTTAGAAGACTTAAACAAATCACCAGTAGTTTAAAAATTATCACAGAACTTCAATTCGGTTTCACAAATAAACACTCCACCACCCACCCACTAGTTAATCGAATAGAAGATGCCACTTTGGCTTTCAAAGAAAAACAACATCTGATCGCTATATTCCTAGATATAGAGAAGGTTTTTGACAAAGTATGGCCCACTGGCCTACCTCCCAAATTAATCATACTTGGCTTCCCCTCTTGGTTCGTACACACGATCGCCAGTTACCTTAGTCTTAGAACATTCAAGGTAACAATGGAGGGTAAAGTGTCACCGGCACATCCAATAAAGACTGGAGTCCCCTAAGGCGAGAGGGAACAGCGGTGTTTATCAAAAACAACATACAACACTACGTGCATCACTACCATAATCTACAAAACCTAGAAGCAGAAGCGATAAAAGTAAACACAAAAAGCGGGAGTAACCTATTCGCGGTCATATATAAGCCACCGACGAAGATTTTACTGCAACAAGATCTGGACACAATAACAGATGCCGACACAATATTTTTAGCAGGGGGCATGAACAGTAAACACCCAAACTGGAACAGCCGACTAACCACAAGGGACGGAAGGACACTCAACGAACGCGCGGACAGTAACGACCACATTGTGATAGGGCCTGGCGAACCTACATTTTACCCCCCAAACCTCTAAAAAAGCCAGATACCATAGACGTTGTCTCTACCAACTTGGGGTCGACATCAGAGGAACTAACAGTTCTTAAAGAACTGGACTCTGACCACAACCCCATGATGTGTGAGATTACAGTAAACACAGACATAGAAATAAAAGGGCAAAAACAACTTAAATCCCCGAGGGACTGGGATAGTTTTAAAAACACACTTAGTAACACACTACCCGAGCACATAACCATCACTACAATAGAAGAAGCAGACGCAACTCTGTAAATGTTTACAAACACAGTACAGGAGGCCTACAGAAACAACACGACCACCGAGGTAGTAAAACATGACCTAGGACCCCAGCACCCGAGGTAGTAAAACATGACTTACGACTCCAGCACCCGAACCTTGACTTTCTGATAGCTCAGAAAAGAGAGTCGAGGAGAGACTGGTAGAGATACAAGATACCACTACATAGAACAGCTTACAATCACCTTTGAGCGCAAGTAAGACTCAAAAGTAAAATCAATTATAATAAACAACTGGAACAATTACATCACAGACACAGCAATGGACTCCAGAAAAATCTGGAAAATAACAAAACAACTAAAATCAAACAAAAAACAATCAGTTCCAGCTATGTACGGCATGGCCTATACAAGCTCTGAGAAAGCAGAAGCCATAATCGTGACGCTAGAAAAACAATTCGCCCCGAGCGACGATCCCAAAGACCTGGATTTTGTCAGGGATGCCAAGAGATCAGTAAGGGAATACCTCAATAGACCAATAGTGTCACAAGCAGACCCAATAACCTTATACGAACTAAACCACACAATTAAAAAACAACTAAAAACAAATCGCTAGGCCACGACCGACTGACAAACGAGACAATTAAACAACTACCACCAAAAGTCACACATACATTAGTTACAATATATAACGCTTTACTCGCACTGTGTCACTTCCCCAGCGTGTGGAAACTGGCGAGGGTAATAACACTCCCCAAACCCGGCAAGGACCCAATGTTCCCCCAAAACAGAAGGCCTATTAGTCTCCTCACCTCCCTCAGCAAAATATTCGAAAAACTAATTCTAAAAAGACTAAATCACTTTAGTGAGATCAGAGATATAATTACAAACCTACAATTTAGATTCAAGGAAAACACTCCACTATATATCCAGTCTTAAACCTCATCGAGGATGCGACCGAAGCTTTCGTAGGGAAAAAAATAGTAGCAATATTTCTAGATATTTAAAAAGCTTTTGACAAAGTTTGACACATAGGTCTGATACAAAAGTTGATCAAATTCGGTTACCCACAATGAATCATACACACAATCGCCAGTTTACTTACGCAGCGAAGGTTCCAGTTAGTTATGAAGGGCTCATTTTCCAACTGTAAGAGTTTGACTTTTTTTGTATGGCTTGCTTAATATTTATCTCTATTTTATTTTATTCAGTAAAACTACATAAATTTGGTGTTAATTTGGATAAAACTGCCTTTGGCGCTCGAAAAAAAAACTTTATTGGATAATTAATTTAATGATAGAGGACATAATAACCCTATGTTAATAATCAAATCTTGAAAGCATCAACAAACAATATCGAGTGTGACAATTTAAAAGAAAATAACATTTACCGGTTTCTTCTTGTCATAGTTTTCCTCTGAATTTCACAAAAACACTTGTTTGATGGCTGCATTCACAGACTACTCTACTGCCTCAACAGTTTCAAGTCCATGGAGAATCATTACAAGTAATAATTGTTAGCGCTTATTTTGGACATTAGTTGAACTAACCCACAATAGTTATATAACTTTGCAACTAGAATGCGCGCTGATAGATGCCTAGCTAGACGGCTATTTAATGAACTACTTGAATATTGTTGCAGCGGTTTTATTTAAAGTAATTTTAAAGGAAGACAATTTCATCCAGATTCTATTTTACTCCAAATATTCGTTGATTCATTAAAGTATTTCTCTTTACCATTTCCTTTTACTCAATCTCTCATCTATACGTCACTACTCTAGCAATATTTCCTAGTTCTAAATTGTATTACCTCTTTGGTGTGTATTTGGAAAGTTCCTTTTGTTTTGTTTTTAAGAATTGAAGGGGACGATTAGTTTTTGTTTTATTATTGGCGTCGTTTTTAAAATGGTATTAAAGCTGGGATGCTTAAGTTCCCAATCAAGAGGCAAAAAGGGACACAGTGCTGCAATTTATTACAATTTTTAACTATAAAAGATTTACACAAGAGTGTTGAATTTAACTTGGAGAGGAAGTGAGAAGTTTATTTATATCTTTAATTAAATATAAAGATATGTATTTGTTAACTACAGAATGTCTATGGGTGAGAAGTTTCCAATTTTTTGTTTTGTTGCCACAATTTTAATTAGTCCCATTAGTGACTATATCTTAAGATAACATACAAAAAAAAAATTAAATTATGAGCAGCAAGGCTACCTATTAATTTTAATTGAAATTATGGTATAGTAATCAATACCTTGTTAACAAAACAAAGTTTATACATATTAATATAAAATTTACAAACACCAAATTTTTTAACTTTGTTTAAAGTTTTATTTTTAAGAAAATTATGTTACCTTAGATATGTAAATTAACGGAGCTCCATAGGTAGGTTTTGATAAGACTAAAATTCAGAGTACATAAATAACCAAACAAATAACAGAAAATAGTTTTTTTTAAATTTATTTCATGATAACTATTAATTTTGTTACATTACAATATTATATAAAATACAGGTGTAAGTGAATTTCTTATGCTTTTTACCCCAAGCATTATCAACCAGCTTCTTGTTGTATCATGTAATGTTGCTACAGCAACCAGACGCAAAGAGAAGGGGTTTCCTAATCACAAAACGCCACAAGCGACGCTACAGACACAAGACTTGAATGAACTTACGCAGACAGGAAAAATAGTACTTGTCAGGAGACCTAAACTGTAAACACACTAACTGGAACAGTAGAACGACAACTGCGAACGGCCGTACACTAAACGAGCACGCTGACAACAACGACTCCCTAGTGATCGCACCAAACGAACCAAGATAAGGTTTCTCGTGCAGCTGAGCTAAATAATAAATAAACTATATAATTCTTTTTTACTGCTAGAGGAAGTATATATTATATTACACAATACACACGATATAAAGGCAGGGGTACCCCAGGGTTCTACATATTCACCACATTTGTACAATATATACATCTCCGACATCCCAACCCAAGCACAAACTAAGGTTAGATTTTTTGCATACGACACTATGATATACACCATCAACAAAAACATTAACTATGCTAGTCTGGCGATGCCAATGTACTTAGTTAACCTACAAAACTGGCGATCAAGGTCAATGCTGTCAAATTCGCAGCCGTAATCATAAGTCGTAGAAACAAACATCTGCCAGCACCACTCATACTATTTGACAATGAAATACCGGTAAAAATAAAAACTAAATATTTAGGCATAACGATAGATTCTAAACTCACTTGGAGGAAGCATATTGAGGATATAAATCAGAAAGCAACAGGAAGATACATCCAACTATACCCACTACTAAAGGGCCGGGAGCTAACAGTCCACACAAAAACAATATTATACAAATCAGTGATACAACCAATAATATTATATAACTGTCAAGAATGGAGCTACGGACCTAAAACCCACACAAAAATACTGCAAACAACACAAAACAAGATACTCATAACTATCACTGGAGCACCCTGGCGCACAAGAAACACAGAATTACACACAATGACTAACTGCAGACAACTACAGGAAATCTACAAAGACCGCAACAAAACACTGTATGAGCAGACAGAAACGCACATCAACGTAATAGTCAGGGACCTGGGACGCTATGACCCTACTGAACAAAGGTACTACAAACAACCGAGACTGGCGAAGTTGAGCTCTTATGTATACTATCTATGTAAATTTCTATAATATCCTAAAAAAAATATTCAAAAAATCATAAAATCCATAGTTAATAAACCTAGAAGAAGAAAAAGTATAAAAACAAATAAAAAAACCTAGACGTAACATTCCTAGTTGAATAAAAAATTTACCAATACTTGACAATTAACTACGCCGGGACGACAGAACCGCCGACGATCTCACCACCCCACTTAACCCATCCTTGATTCAATCTTTAACCTGACCTTCAATAACAATTCGCACATTTCATGCCATTACTACCTTAGTCACGGTCGAACGCCATTGGGATAACCAACTAGGTTTTCTACTAGTCAGAGGATAATACTGGCGCCGGGGTCGGCCCCAGATGGGGAATGGAAATGTATCCATCCACTTCAAACCAAAGGAAAGTTAAATCCTTCCAATTCCTTTCCTGGAAAACGACTCTCATAATTCACCCACAATCCACCATCATACCTTAAACACACCCTCCCCATCCCAAGAAAAGAAAGTCCCTCCTCTACCCGAGACTCAGCGCAATAACTCACAATCACCATTAACATCTCACAGTGTAATTCATACCTCTGTAATTTTCTTACAGCTTCATCTCATCGCTTTTACTTCATAGGTAAATAATTAATATTCTGAAAATTGAAAAATGACGCCTGGACACGGGAATCGAACCCGGGACCTTCGGCTTAGTACGCCAATGCTCTTACCACTGAGCTATCCAGGATTCGTCCCGTGCCCATGGTCATTCTTCACTCATATTTTAAGGCAGAGTCTTTGATGGACGTGCGGAAGTCGTCAGCTTATAAACATGTGATTATATAAGATCACAGCCATCAGACAACGCAGCCATCCACGACTCGGTAGTTGGCATATGTAATGTAGCCAATTGACAATTATATTATAATTGTACGGGATTGCATATATTAAAGAACCAGATAGCCGAAGCTATCATCTATGCATTTTAGTGAGGATAGCACACTTAGATATCATATTCTGAAAATTGAAAAATGACACCTAGACACGGGAATTGAACCCGGGACCTTCAGCCTAATACGCCAATGCTCTTACCACTGAGCTATCCAGGACACCATGGGCACGGGACGAACCCTGGATAGCTCAGTGGTAAGAGCATTGGCGTACTAGGCCGAAGGTTCCGGGTTCGATTCCCGTGTCCAGGTGTCATTTTTCAATTTTCAGAATATGATATCTAAGTGGTGCTATCCTCACTAAAATGCATAGATGATAGCTTCGGCTATCTGATTCATTAAATAATTAATCATACACGAGGTTAAGAGTCACGACAGTGACTCGGTACTCAAACAATAAATCAGCTCTTTCTAAGATGACCTAGATTGGCGCTTTCGTCAACTTGGATATTCTTAGTCGGACAACAGCCGTACGGCTCGAATTTGATAGAGCCCCTTCGGAAAGTGAAATTTTATTTAAGATGGTGTCTATACTGTAACCGGGTAAGGACAGAAACCCTCGGGGCACGTTGCGGTACGGAAGATTACCGTGACTCCAACTAACATACTAAAGCCACTGGTAAACATCTTTTGTCATTGCATTTTCAGGGAGATCAACACCTCCCCCACCCCCAGACCGAGACACCTGCCGAAGCCATCCTTCCCGAACCAACCATGCCTGGTTCTTCCCTTTCGGTGGAAGAGCTGTTCAAGATCACTTCTCTCAACCCAATCACTGATCCTCACTCTAATCTCTACCCTTCCCTGAGCCCCACCTCACCATCCCCGCTCCAACCTACTCCTCCCACAACCCACTCTCTCCCGACGATGAAGTTGCAAAGCTCAAAAATTGCATAGCTTCTCGAGGGCATTTCGAAACTGGGTCCATGGGACTTTTAACGAGTTTCTTAAGGAAGGTCCCAGAATTCCGGAGGAGTAGCTGTGGCCATCTGGTTATGGAACATCTCATCGTCTACCTAGTTTCTCATGGCAGCATACCCGAATAGAGGACCACCAGGGCTGAAGGAGCTCACGGTCGCACTCTGGAACGCCAACGGTGTCTCGGAAGAAGGCTTAGATTGAAAGGACGGTGGGCCTTGACCATCACGTCATATTGCTTCCTCCCCTCCAACACATGGAAGCAACGGCTATCCAGCTGGTGACCTTTTCCAGCCCAGTGCGTTTCATCCCCACCTACTTCCATCCCTACCACCGGTTCAATCGTGCAACTGGAGCGAACAAGGTTGTTTTGCTTCGAGGTACCACGCCTGTTTTAATCAGTGGTGACTTCAACGCTAAGCATCCTTTGTATGGCTCCAAGATTATCAACGCTCAAGGCGAATTACTCCGTGGCTTCATAGATCAAGACGGCCTGGTTGCATCTAGCCCTCCCAACCCCACCCACTTCTCTCACAATCCTCTTAGTTTCCCAGACATCCTCTAATTCATTGTCATCCAAGGGATCAGACGGTGAATGATGCTGAAGTATCTAGATGAGCTGGACTTGGATCACAATCCCATTCTTGTGAACCTGAGAAGCGAAGTATCCCTCATAGACCCCCCAAAAAACCGACCATAGGTGTAATGACAAGAACAGGTTCACGTGTATGTTGAGAGAGAGGTTGAGACCACCCCCACTGCCCCTACCTTTCAAATAGCAGCAGATATTGATCGCGGTGTGGAGCCCAGAAATTCCTTCATCAAGAGAGTGCGCGAAGATTCGACGCCGAGGCACTGTCCTAAGAGGTCGCCACAGTTTTATTTAACTAATTCTATCCTCAGGCATGTCAGGGAGAAAAATCGGCTGAGGAAGGCTTGGCAAACCTCGAGGGACCCGGTGAACAAGATCAACTGAAGCGGCAAAGTCCATGTGGTTCACGAGATGATCCAAGAATACCATAACAGTGTATGGGAGGACAAGATAGAGATTAGAGAGCCTGTGCGTACAGGGCAGTTCCCTGTGGTGGATGACGAGGAACTTAATACAAATACCCACACCAAGGCCACCTATTGTAGGACGGAACGGGGTAGCCAACTACAACCAGAATATGAGCGATGCTCTAGCTGAGGTGCAATTCGTACCAACTGACGACCCGGTTCACATTGTGCACGTGGCTCAGGTCATCAGTGGGGTTTCACACAGACCCTTAGATGAATATTAACCCACGGAGGCGACAGGAATGTTGCGGGCTTTAGCCACTCTAAGATTAGACAACAACCCCAGACCGGACGGTATCAGTAACGCGGTTCTCAGAAAGCTGCTCTTGGATGCGATTAACCTCTTAGTGGAGTCATTCGACACCATCTTGCTCCCGAGTCAATTTCCCAAGCTATGGAAGCACGGAAACACCCTCTGCTTTCATAAACCGGGTAAGGAACTGGCTCTAGCCTCATCTCATAGACATATTAGCTTGCGAAACTGTTTGGGCAAGTTGTTCGAGAGACTTATACTAACGAGATTGACCAAATATGTTCACAAGGCAGGCATCTTGGTGGGCGAGCAGTTCGACTTTAGGGTGGGACCGATATGTCTCACCAACTTCTTCGTCTCGTGGAGCAGATCACGAGGAACTTCAACATCAATAGGATAACTAGTACTGTCTTTATTAACAAGGTGAAAACAGTGTTTGGCACGAAGATATCCTTTTTAAACTCCTTTTCTTGAACCTACCCTGCTACCTAGTTAAAGTTGTACGATCTTATTTTATCCATCCCATTACGCCTTCTCTACAACTTTGGGGAACGTCACTTCCCAACTCAGAATCATCCGGGCTGGAGTGCCACAGGGCTCGCTAGTGGTTACTGTATGCCAATGACATGGCTCTAGTAGCATAGTAGTGGTGATGGTAACTGGTGTAGTGGCGAATCCATATGTACCTGGCACAATTGTAGAGGTGGCTGACCACCTGGAGAACGAGTATCAACGTGGAGAAGAGACAGCAGGGCTCTTCACAAGGAAGAGAAAGTAATACAGGTCAGCTCCACTCCAGCTGTTCGGAGAGCAAATCAGATGGGCGAATAGTGATAAGTGTCTGGGACTTACGCTGGACACCAAACTGACCCGGAGACTACACTGTACTGAAAGAGTGACCAACGCGAATCAAAGGCTGGGATGCCTAGGTCCACTGCTTAATAGGCGTAGCGCCTTGTGCAAGAGGAACGGTCTGACATTGTACAATAAGTTTTTCAGACCTATACTTGATTATGTGGGTCCCACTTGGTGCCATTTAGAAGACACGTATAAAATAAGGATGCAGGCATTACAGAACCGGTGTCCAAGGATCATTGTGGAAGCACCTTGGTACGTTCGCAATGTGACTCTGAATCAGGATCTAAAAATACCTATCATCAAGGACTATTTACGGAAGCTGGCGCAGTCCTTTTACGGCAGGATTCCTAGTGCCAGCCCTGCTTGGATAATCGAAAAGTGTAAGCCAGTGGTCAGAGGGAGGCTCTCACACAGGCCCCCATAGAGTAGTTCCTCCACACGCAGCTCTAAAAACCCTTATTCGGTTTGCTACTATACTTTTCCCCCCATTTGTAATAATATGTTTTTCTCTTGTTTCAGAACCTTTGAGGAATGCGACAATTCGTAATTTATTAATTCCGAAAATAGCTCGGTGCGGCCAAATGGTTGGTACGTGCTATAATTTGCTCTCGTGATCTCCTTCAGTGGGAATTATAGCACGTCATATGCGACTGCAACTGCATAACCGGTGGGTCAAAGTGCAAGGTGTTGTCCTGCGTCCTTCTCCTGCGTCCTTCTCCTATAGCTTGCCGTGTGGAGATGTTCTAGAGCAATCTACTGCTGCTATAACTACTGCGAGCCTGCGATGGAGAGGAAGACGAAGAAAGGAGTCGGCATCGGGGTTGAGCCAAGACTAGCAAATAAGGCGAAGAAGTATCCCGTTCACGGGAAGTCACCAGCCTCAACAACGAATAAGTTGGCAGTGAGCATTGGGAGAACCACCACCAATGGAAGACTTGTGCAGACTGTCATAATCAGGGGAGTCAAAGGTGTCCATTAGCGGGAAATGAAGGCTTCTCAGGTTAGGAAGGAGCTCATGCCCAGTGGCAAGTGGTCCTACACTAGCCCAAAGGTCAATGCTTTAGCGGTTGCAACCCCCTCGAGGGACAACAATCTTGCGGGTGTGGCCAAAGCCAGCGGGGCCACTCCAATTCCCGGAGTTGAGCGTGCTACGGGCCGAAGCCATTCTCAGGGCAGGAAACAGCTTGGCCCTTTCCAGGGCTAGCAGGGCTGCCAACACGAATTCCTACATCACCGAGGAGGTGCGTGCAGACGGCAGTCTGCGAGAGGAGTCAACCCTTCTTAGGTCCGACAAATACCGCACGAGCGAAGCCTGCAGGGCCCCTACAATTCCTGAAGGCGAGTGTACCACAGACTGCTGCCCTTCTCAGGGCTATCAGCAATACGGCCCTTTCAAGGGCCAACAAGGTTATCAACGTGACCCCCCAAATTTCCGGGGTGGTGAGCGCGCCGGACTACAGGGACATCCAATATGGCTTCATTGGGGCCCAGCTTGGAGATTAATGCCGGTCCCCTATAAGGTATCGGCAGTGATGCCGGGGCGGGCGAGACCAGCGGGAGCTTTCTAACTACCGGAGGTGTGTGTGCGCCACTGATGGCCAAGAAGCACCGGAGGCCCTTTTCAGGGCCACCAGCCCAGAAATCAAGAAGGCCGGTGAAAGCTCCCGTCATCAGGATGGGTGGAAGCCTAACGACACCAACCGTAGCCCTTGCCAGAGGGAGCCCAGCAATCCTTCACTGGTAATGATTGACCGCAGTATGCGACAGCGACGCACGCGTCATCGCAAAGGTCCAAAAGACCATCGTCAACGCCGACACCTCCCACCAAGGAGTATCGTACGGTATGAAACGCCCGGCTGACTTATTGTCAGACTCGGAAGAACGCCAGGAAGCTAAAAGGGTATAACCCTAACCATTTAGGCAGTATATCTGGTGATGAAAGCGAGAGGAAAGGTGTCTCAGGCCAGGGTGCTCCTGCGTTGGCCCAAGGTTGGAAGCGACGGAACAAAAAAGGTGTTAACACAAGCCATGACTCACTCCGATCGGGTATTACTGGTTCTGGACAAGCTTGTAAAGCCAAGGGTAAGAGCCATCCCATCATCTCGTGTGATGTGGAGGACCACTCTAAGGTGGTGAGGGCCATACTGTCTAAGTTTAGCGAGACTGTGGAGGCAGTGAGGCAACTGGGTGACTGAGTGCACCGTAAGTGCAGGTCGGAGGTAGCTTACCGCACCCTCTAGGCATCTTTGCTTGGCTTGGGAGTCCAACATAGCTCCTATGAGCTGGGATGGGAGCGACTGGTCAGGGTTGTGGTGAAAGGACTACTGACCTAGACAAAGCCTAGACGGCATCCAGGTGGAGCTTGTGGAGATGAGTTTCCTTGTGAAATCCGTCACCAAGATGTTATCTTGGTGGAAACGGGACCAGAAGAACGGAGAACACAACAAGGCTGTACTCTATATCAGTGTGGAGAAGTACATTTCTCCCGGCAGTCCAGTGCTGTGTAAAAACTGCTTCCGGTTCGGTCATGTTCATAAGGATTGCCACGCGAATCCGAGGTGTGGGTTCTGTGGTGGTGACCACGAGAGGGGTGGGTGCCCGGAGGAGAAACGGTTTCCCCTGAAGTCCATGCACTGCTCAGGAGCTCGCTCCTCGGCTTGGTGTGGCTGCCTGATGTACAAGTCTTTACAGGCAGTAGGGACTACACGGGCCTCGAAGGCGCAAGGGAGGAGGATGGATCATGTAAGCGAAAGCCAGAAGCCCTCAAGGCACGTTGCGGTATGGAAGGCGACCTTAACTTCAGGCCCAAAACCAAAGCCATTGGTAAAATCCTTTGGCAGTGAGTTGTTAGGGATACTAACCCCTCCCCCAACCGCTATTTATCACCAAAAATGGTGGCTGACGTATATTTTGAAGAAGAACAAAGAAGATGATGAATTAAAAGTAACATTTCTACATCCTGCTGGAGCTTATCTATCATTTTCATATCCAAGGAAGCCAGATGTATTGTGGATATCATTAAAGGATGTTATTTGCAAAGTCAATTCTACAACTTCTACTGGAAGGATTTATGTAATAACATCTGATGAGACCAAGAAAAGTACACAGGCTGTCAACCAACTCTAATATTTAACTAAGTAGTAAGTGTTATAACTACTTGAAATAATCAATTTAATGACTCCGAGAACATTAATACATTATTGTAAACGTGTACTTCACTTACTACATAAAGGCTAACGTTATTTATAAACCCACCCTGTTTTAAAATAATTTTAACTATGAACCCATTATCCTCCCACTTTTAAATTTTGACAATCACTTAACATAAGTACAGACTAAACACAACAATTTTTGGAAAATCTTTGGTGCCTTACTTTTTCAGAAAATCAAAGTCGAAATTTTAATTTTTAGTTTGACAAAATTTTGATGACAATGCATGTTATTGGAAAGGGCGTAAACATTTGAGTAAAATGACACCAGTCCCACCTCTCTAGCTTAATTCAGAGAACTGCTATAACGATTAGAAAATAAACCAGCAGTGCGTTTTTGGCCATTTTTTGAAAACTTACATAGACATATTTTGAAAACAGTTTTGAGATATTTAAATAAAAACTGGCATTTTTCTTAGTCTCCATATACCAAATTTTACCCAAGTTTGAGATGTTCAGGTAAAATTGTGTAATAAAGTGTGATTTGACACGGAATGACCCATGTACAGTGTTATGAAGCTGACAGTGATTGGTTCTTGTCTATACATTATTTTTTTTGTAAATGACCTTAATGCATTCTTTGTCGTAGGTACAAGGTATTGCAATATAATGTGATATAATATAATACTTTAAAGTTTAAATCCATTACTGTTTCCAGCCCATGGCTTGGGTCAATTTTTTATTCAAGCCATATATTTTCCACTACCTACTTGACAGGCCTGTTGTAGCTTTTGATATATAATACTATTATTTTAATTAATAATATGAATAGTAATTCCTTTCTTAGTTTTGAACTGATTAAGTAATATATAGGATTTATCATACAAATATAGTGAGAATAATTTAGCAAACTCAACTGGTAGTGTTCCATATCAATCATTGGATGTGTTGTTGCATGCAAACTTTTAAAGTTATCAAAAAAAGTGTAAAGATTTTTATAGATAATTGTGTTCTTATTAACCTTTATGATGACGAAAATTAAAATGTAATGATTGATTTTCAAGATAATTGCAAAAAGCAACATTTGGGCACTATTTTTCCAAGATGGCATCTGAAAATATACTATACAGGATGGCACCATATTTAATTTTATTTACTATCATAAAAATCTGTACCAATATACCAGATTTCATGTTGATATCACAATGTGAACGATTCTTACAAAAAAGTTAGTTAGTTAAGAAACTCCACTATATCAAACCACAACCAAATAGATTTGTATTTTCTAAACCTACCTTGATACTGCAATTCCACTTTGATGGACTGTATTTAGCAATGTGTTTTTTCACCGTGTCCTAGTTTCTGTTCAAGTTACATTTATTACACTGATGGAATAAGGCATAGAATGAACTAATGTGAGAGTAAATGTATCCACATGTGTGGAGGTAGAGTGGGAAATCATTTAAGAAAAATCACCTCAGTCAACTTGGTTGAGATTCAAAGCTCAACTTCTATGTTAAAAGTAATATAATCTAGAACAAGAGTTGTAATAGAGAGCATGCAACCAACAATACAGGTCAATGTGTTATTCGTAAAACCTTGGAGTCTTTTATAATGAAAATATACTTTTTTAATATTAATTTATATAAATAAAATAGGATATTATTTGGAATATATATATATATATATAAAATAAATTATCAACATTAAACATTAACCATGAATATGCTCGGCCACAGCAATTTGTAGTAGCTAGAAATGATTGGTTAAAGTAATTAACCCCTGATTTTTTACAACTATTTGCATTGATAAATGATTTTCATGCAGAATAGCAAATTATTCTACATTCTCCTTCTTATTCTTCATTTCCCTTTATCCAGTTTCTGCCAGGTCGGAGTTTGAATGGAATAGCTCCACCTACTATTCTTTCTCCATCACTCTTACTCCACCATCCTGTTTCAATCCAAATTTCCTTTACACACACTGTTCTTAATAGACTCTAACCACCTCAGTCTGAGACTTACCCTGGAATTACTTTTTAATTATGCTTTCATCTTCCATCATTTTAACATGCCAAAACAATCTCAGTTTATTCTTGTTAATTTTCTCATTCAGTACTCCCTTTGCCAATACCTTTCCTTATGTACTCATTTCTTACACTGTCGTTTTTTGTCTTTCCTAAAATACTTCGTAGGAATCTTATCTTGGCCAACTGGATTCTAATATCGTCCCTGTTTGTCATTGCATCTCAACCACCTGGATTCTACTCTTGTCCCTCTTTCTCAATGAATCACAACCACCTGGATTCTACTCTTGTCCCTCTTTGTAATTGCATCTCAACCA
>CABEEJ010003545.1:51127-80576 GCA_901482245.1 Timema douglasi | reverse complement strand
CCGCGGTGGAAGCCTGGCATTCCACACATTCACAAGTTGTGATTAATACACGTTGTGTAAGAGGTGAAGGAAGGGCTTGATAATCAGATAAATCTGTGCCGAGACCGAGGATTGAACCCCGGACCCCAGCACAGAAGTCTGATACCTTACGACTAGACCACCAGGTCACCCACCAATCAGTTAAATGTCTACTTTGAACTAGGGCTTTCTTTCATAGTCGGTATATTTTCAACCTTTTTTACGTGTTCACAGTAGATTTTTAAGCTATAAATGTCCCAAATATGGCGTTTCTATATATAACATGTAGTAAAATCATCAAATATAATTTATTTGAACTTAAAGTAAGTTCCAAGACAAGGCCGTAGTCAGCCAATAATTTCATGGGGGGGAGGGGGGGGGGGTTGGTGGGCACAACCCCCAATTGCCGGAAGCTAGAAAAAATTATAAATGGTAAACAGTTCTAGAAGCTATCTGAAGGAGTTTTTTTTATGACAACATCCCCCTAACTGCCGGAGGCTAGGAAAATTTCTAAATATTAAACACCTATAGAAGCTCTCTGAAATGCTTTTTTTTATGGTAAATGCACCCTAATTTGTACTTGTATCTTAATTTTTATATTGTTTGAACCATACATAAACTCATATATATATTCTGTTAGTAACATTTCGGGTGGGTCTATCTTGGTACCGAATCTTGGACTGTCATCTTCAACACTTGTTTTGATTTAACAAATAAAAACATGATGCTTAAATCACTTTTGTTCTGACATTGGCTAAATTACTTTATTTAACTTAAAACAAAGTCATGCATGTAGTAAACATCTTCCAACCAAGTAATGGTATTTCTCTGTAATTCTATCACACTTCCACAAACTATAGTAGATTAGCCAAGTATGAAAAACAAGCTTATTTTGCTTTCTCGTTTAAGGCGGCTGGAGACGCTTCAAGACAATGTGGGCATACCTTATGATTTATTTTAACATTATTTTAGGCAGTTTGACGTGCCCTTCATGAATCGAATGATATCAGCCCACGAATTATTAGCTAACCTGAATCTAGATACAGCACTCAGTCCCCCCGTCCGTTAATTAATCACTGTGAAAGGAGAAACCAACATTTAACCAACGATACATTTTTCAGCCACACCGGAAATAAAACCCAAAACACTTAGCTCACTAGGCAGACAAGCTACCGACTTAGCTAAGGTGTAAGACTTAATTTATGTCCCTTAAGTGTATGGACAATAGTAACAAGCCTTAAATCTGGTCTAGTCTTGGGACTCAACCAATCTCCCAGTTTAAGAATAACCAGCTTAGACCTATTTCGGTGGCCACATGGTCTAAGGCTTCACTCTCGTATTAGACTAGACTGCCAATAACATGAATATTGGGGTTATAATCCCGGTTGGGTGTACTGAAGGTTATTCTACCCTAAATATTTGTCCACTCTTCCTCCACGAAAACATAGGTACACTTCCTCTAAATTCTACCTTACTCATCTCTAACTATTTGCAGTAATTAATACATATACATATAACCTGAGCAGGTAGTAAGACGTGGTGCTTTAAAGAAAAAATCAGATTGAGTGAGGGATCGGCGTAGGGAAACACAAATTCGGGCCCACCGATCCTTTACTAGTACTATTTTGGCCCCAGCCATAGAACTAATTCGGCCCCATAGACCGTACGTATTATCTGTAACACTTGCACAAGGGCTGCAAAACCCCGCAGAGCCAGCCCTGCTCCTGGTGGTAAAAACTACAAATCTATTGTACCGAGATTCTAAAACCCGATCCTCCCAAAGGTGTTCCAAGTCCGACGCTGTCACTGGGTACAAGGCACCCCCTCCTCCTCGACCGTTTGATCAGGAAACGGTCTCCCCGAGGTGTGTGTGTGTGTGTTATGGGTTCTTACACGTGTGTCGAAACGAAAGTAAGAGCTCTTGTTTGAACGTGAGGAGAATTCGCAAACTGCTAAGGAGACAGTTAACTCTTGTTGTGGCAGGCCCTCTTTCGCACATGTGTGGAACAAACATAAGCTGACATAAACACTCGCAATAGGAACGTCTTTTAAAAAACAATATTCAAACAAAGTGATTTTTTTAAGGTAGCCATGTAGTAAACGTGACAGGTTTTTTTTTGCAGTTTTATATCAAAACTTTTTTTCTGTCAAAATAAATCAAATATTGCTTCAATAGAAACATAGCTAGTTTAATTTTCTTCACATAGTGACCTCAACAGGTGTTGAATATCTGTCGAGGATGTCCTGGAATTTAATGACGTTTTTTCTTCATTTAAAATGTTTCTCATCTAATGCTGTTATGCTCATGACAGATATTCAACAACTGTTGATATAAAGATGTGAAGAAAATTAAATTCTACGTTTCTACTGGAGCAATATTTTATTTATTTTGGAAAAAAAAAGTTTTTTTTAAAAAACTGCAAAAAAATATTGCCCTTAGCTCGCGTTCCCTACACTCCCACCTTATGGGATGGCCTTAGAAAAAAAAATGTTCAAAATTGATGTCTTCTTCAATAATGTGAACAAAAAATCATATGTAAAACATCGATGTAGTAAGAATAAAAAAACTTTGTGATTTTTCTTACAAATCAATTAAACAACTTTAACCTAAGTGTATTTTAATTAAATTAAACTAAAAATGATCAGTAATTTCAAATAAACTGTATCATAAAATTCCTAGATATATAATACATAGTTTATTATTTGTAAAATAAATATTATAATTCGTAATTTTCGGTTCAATAAATATAACAATCATAATCTGTTGTAAACTTATTATGTGTATAGTTATGTATATTTAAAATACATAGATTATATAATTTAGTTATTTCCATTTGAAGGCTGCAAGGGAAAAAGTGGGGAAGTCCAATTTTAACTCAAAATGAGTTAGTGCTGCCATCTGTTAGACAACGATGATACTTTTCTAATGCACTTTAGATTATGGTTAAAAGAGGTCTCTGTCATATTTAAATTAATTAAAATAAAGTATTTGCGGGAGTCTTAATGGGGTTTGCGATATAAAAGTTTCTGTTATAGAAAATGTGTAAAACGTGACTGGCACCCTTTTCCCTTGTACCCTCCATATCTAATTGATTAGGAAGATAAACCAAAGCTTAGAAAGCCCTTGTTCGAGACCGGTTGGTGCCTTAAATATACCTAATGGTGTATTTAAAACGTGTACTAAAATATCTCGACCGTTTCCTCAGAGGGTATGTGTATGGTGTTTTTCTTAGAAAATATATTTTGTAAGACGTGAGTTTAGAAAGCGCACGATAACCTACACATCTCTAGTCTATTATTGTTTACTGTATTTATAGTCTATCGCCCTAGGCCAAAACAATAGTTGAAAGTTACCTAAGGATATACAAATTCTCGATGACCGCAATGCATTATTATTATTATCTAGGTATTTTAAAGTGCACTTTCTGATTGGACCGATTGTATTTGTTGTGACTTCACACTGAATGTGTAAGGTGGTGAAACTTCTGGAGATTCAGGGTGACATGAGCATGCACTGAGTGACCAGGAAATGCGTAATGTATCTTTATAAGAACACGGATTGAATTTTTATATAAGAAATGACCAGATTCTCAAAGCTTTTGAGAATTTTTCTCTTATTTCTAATTGAATGGAACTACTTTTTATTAATTTTTATAAACAATGAAATAACGTCCAGAATTTTGCGGCACACCTTGTGAATTCCGCAATACCTATAAAAGAACACTGATGAAATAGCAAATTGTAATTAATTTTGTTCGCAAAAGAATTTGTGTGTATTTTCTAAAAGCAATTCCTATGAAAATCGGACTGTTTAGTATTTGCTACATGTTCAAGTTCTAAAGAGACTTCAACGTGTGGTTAAGAAACGAGCCAAGCTAGAGTCCGTATTTCATAGTGGAATTTTCTGAGAAAATTAATAGGTAANTGGTTAAGAAACGAGCCAAGCTAGAGTCCGTATTTCATAGTGGAATTTTCTGAGAAAATTAATAGGTAAGTTGTACTATAAAAAGTGTCCGGGGGGGGGGGGAGGGGCTGTTCGGGGGCCTAAGACCCTTAACCACCGTTGTCCAAGAAGTTCAAGGGATTCTTCGCTGAGAGGCATATTTGAACATGGATGCATCTAGTCTAGAACGGTGGTTCTCAAACATTTATGATTTCCCCGTATTCATACGCTATCTTGGGAAGTTTCAAGCCATCCATTCCCCCCAACGCTCTAGCCCTATCTCAATCTTGTCTCTTTTTTTTTTTTCGACTTTCGTCTTTGTCTGAATTTACAACTTTACAGCCGAATACATATTCTGATTTCATAAAAGTACACTTGAACTATGCACGAAACAGACTAAAATGCGAAAATACCGATGATTATCATCCACTCAAATAGTGTAATGTAATTTAAAACACAGCACAGTGTAGATAATCTAAATACCAACATAATCATATAGTTAACTACAAATGTTGGGGCTAAGAGATGTACGAGCACATTCCTGAGTGCATTAGAGAAACAGACCCTATCCAATTGACCGAGTGTAATTAAATGTATAGCCCACATATGTGGTATTTTCATTTTTAATTTATTTGAGGTATTTGATGTGCACTTTCTGAGTCGATTATTTATATCAGTACACGACTTATAAACTAATTCAAATCTAGAAAGACACAACACCATGGGCGTAGGTAGGGGGGAGTTGTAGGGGTTCAAACCACCATTCCCTCAAAATTTTCTGAAGTATTTAATATGAAACTTAATGATTGACCTTTTACCAAACTTCAGATAACTTTTAGAGGCATTTATATTCAAAAATTTGCCAGCGAAGGACTATTCAAAACAGCTTATAGAGGCATCAAGCATCCGATTTTTAAAAATATTCGTAGGGAGCCACTTGAAATTGCTTCTAAAGGCATCCAATTTAAAAAAGAAAATGTTTGGTGGAAGACCATTTAAATATCTTTTAGAGGTATCTTATTAAAAAAAATCAAATAAAAAATATTATAAATAGCTTCTAAGGCATTTCAATTTTTAAAAAAATCTGTGTGAGGAATACGTCAAATAAATTCTAAGGAATCTAATCTATAAAAATCTGGTCAGCATTTCTTAAAATAACTTTCAAACGCATCAAAATTTTCAAAAGTTTGCCGAAGGAGGATTACTCCAAATAGCATCCAAGCTTATCCAGATTTCAAAAAAATTCGGGGGGGGAGGGATACTATTCTAAATTGCTAATAAAATAGTACAAAAACTCTCCAAACGAAGACCACAGCACAAATAGTTTCTAGGACCATCCAATTTCCTGATATTAGCTGAAGGAGGGGAGGGTAAAAAGTCCCTAAAAATTGTTGCCCATCCCTCCGCTCCCTCTTAGATAATCTGCTCAAATTGTACACTCTTAACACCCTTAAAGATATTATTGTTTTATTCAGAAAATTGAAAATCCATGTTTGCTGCAATGCACAATTATTATTTTAGCACCGCATTTTATTTCTCGTTCGGGTTATACACTTATGTACTAATTACGCTAGTTGTTTTAGAGATTAAGGAGGTTATATTTAAAGGAAGTATACCCGCATTTGCGTGGAGGGATAGTAGAAAACCATTTTGGAAAAAACCTCAGTACACCCAACTGAGATTCGAACCTCGGTCTCCCCGTCATAAGCAGTCTAGTCTACTACGAGAGTATCACGTTAGACCATACGGTCACTGAGGCGGGTTATAAACTAATTATCTCCTTTATATGACTTAAAGAACTACATTACCATATTATTCGTGTCATTCGTTTGATACGAAATAATTTGCATTTTCTAAATTAAAGTGATAGTAATTTTGTGCTGTTCCCTTTACTACACTCTAATAAGAACTAGTGACCGACGCCTATGACAATTCCTCTTCGACCGGGGTCGTCTAAGCCCCCTCCGGGTGAAACAAGTAGGCACGTGGTGTGGGTTTTACTTATACAGTATCAATTTCATCAAGACGACTTTCTTCGTAGAGTCAGGAGGAGATCCACCGAGATGATCTAGCCTAGTTCTGTTTACAGGCACGTGCTTGGCACGGAAAGAAGTGTCAATGACCCCAAACCCCACCAGCGGGGTATATAACCTTCCTCCACCCCTCCTCCTGATCCTTAAGGACCACGACGACGGTGCCACTGCACTTTCATCAGTCACGTGGTGGGGGGAGCGTGTCAAAGATGGGAGTTTTCCGTTCAATGTTTCTCTACAGGTCTTCCTCGGTGTCATAGGCCGTTCTATAATCTTAATTTCCCAAAGTTATTGGTGAATAGTACAAGTTATACATGTTATATAATATATATCTATGAAGAAAGAGAAAGAAATGGCACTCCCAGATCGCATGTCCTTTTGCCCAGGCGTCTTGTCGCTAGCCCTAAATATGGCTCTCTGATTATTCAGGGTTTATCACGAAATTATATATATATATATAATTTTATCGATATATATGTATGTATATAGGGCCTACACATTTTACGTGCACCCTAAAATTACTTCACGTGCCCCAGGTTGAATACCATTATTATAAGCTACTCCCGTCACTGAAGAGATGGACAAAACTGTTCACTGTCGTGAGCTTAGTTTTAAATAATTCAGTTTAATGAAAATGAGAAATTTCATTTATCTAGTTACACCCGCTTCGATGGTCAAAGTGCTCTACGGCAGTGATTTCCAGCCTTTTTCCAGATCGTGGACCTCATGAAGCAAACGATAATTCGCTGTGGTCTTCCCTACTCTCCCCCGTTGATTAAAAACTTATGCAGGCACAACTAGTGTTTTTTTTAAATGGGTCGATTAATTCGCAGGTGTCGGCAATATTTTTCGGACCCCGATCAACTTTTCCATTCATCAAAGGTCCCGCGAACACCCTTCGTTTCTACATTCCACTTTTAATTATATTTTTCTGTACATCTTGTATTTATTCCTTAAATTCAATATTTCCTTCAATACTTATGTCCATGCCATAATAGAAAATACATACCTTGAAAATATAGCAGTTTTACCTTGACAAATTACCCGATAGCCCTATCTTATAAGCTGTACCATAGTGGAATCATGTAGGGTAAGCTTGCCTTTTTGTGACTATGTAGTTTTCTTACGCGATCGACTTAAAATTTCCGCGCTATCGACATGTTTCCGACCCTGAACAGTTATATTTAACACGAATTCAATATTCCTCCATTATGGTGGTTGGTGCTGTTTTTCCGCCGTCATATTTCGAATGTCAATATCAACGGAGGATGATTATTATTCCAACCGTAGTTCTGGCTCTCACTAAGTCTGTTTATATATTCATTTTTAATGGGCACAAGAACTGAGAACGTTGTTTCGCGCAGATAAGTGGTGGCGAATGACATCATGTACTTTATTACCCTTTTGTAAACTTCTGGGTGCGCCGAGGGAGCATGGAACCAAAAGTACAACACCGGGTATTGAAGGAAATAACATCGTGAATGTCGATTTATAAAGTTGGTATTTCCAAAAGAGGGTTCTAGGACCACAGGTTGGGAACCTTTGGTCCAAGACATCATTCTCGAAATAGACTAGATTTCCAATAACGAGGAGATTGGGGCTTGAATCCCGATCGGGTGTACTATAGGTGGGTTTTTTTTCTAAGTGGTTTCCAAATCTTCCTCCGAGCGACGGTGGGTACATTTCCTCTCAAACTTTACCTTCCCCATCCTTAAAATACTGGGGTAGTTAATGTATGCGTCTAACCAGAACGTGTAGTAAGACGCAGTGACTTGAAACTCTTTTGACTTTTAACACCCTCTAGTGTCTTTACCTGCTTGTATTTTTTAAAGTAATTAATTTAAAAAAGTGTGTCCAAGGCCTACAGCAGGGGTTCGCAACCGGTCAATTTCAACGGAAATTTTCCGTCTATAAAGTAAGGAGACTTTAACGCCGTTAAAATTCGATTTTCGAGAATAATAGATCAAGAACTTTCAAATAAAAATTGATTGTCACCAAAATAAATTTGATCAGCTATTTATACTGATACCCCCCGAGACCTTAGCTCAGTCGGTAGCGTGTCTGCCTATTTAGCTAGGGGTCCCGGGTTCGATTCCCGGCTGAGCCGAGAACTTATCTTTGATGAAAATACGGGTTTGCCCTTTCACATTGATAAATTAACCACCGGGGACTGGATGTTGTGCCTGTCCTAGTATAAAGTTAGATTATAAGGCATACGACAGGCCTAGCAAGCCAGCAGTGGAAAATATATGGCTTGAATAAAAAATAGACCCGGGCCACAGGCTGGAAACGGTGATGTATGTAAAAATTATCGCTAATGCTATAAGATAATTAAATAGTTGAACATGAAAAAATACATTTTATTTATTCTCTAAGTTTTCTTCTAGAAAGTTTGGGACACAAGCATTTGAAGAACTGTTGGAATTAAGGATTATTTATGACATGTATGGACAAAAAAAATGTAAAACAAATAGAATGAAGAAACGGTTTTAAGCCAATCGTGGCCCTTCATTAAAAAAATAGTTTTCAACCCCTGGACTACAGGCTAAAGCTGTGGGCCAAAGTAGCAACCAAAAGATTGTTTCTTTAAATTTAATTGTTAAAACGAATCATAATTGATCTCAGTTGAGCTACTGCCTCGGTAGTCACGTGGTACGGTATCTTGACAATGTTCTCTTTATGTCGAGTGAATGACCGCGGGGAGAAAGGTGGACAACTTGTGATGACATCTTGCGGCGAGTAGTGTAAAAAATATATAAATATAAATAATCACTTCAAGTTCTAGGGAATGAAGATCATTGACACACAAATAAACACCAAAGAGATTTTCTCTATTTGCTCTTTTTTTTTTTTTACAAATTGCTACACACATTTATTTGGCTCACATGATTAGCAACATCTTGATCCTAAAAAAAAGTATCATTTCAGATTATTTTTAAGCACATTAATCGAATGTGTTTGGAGGAACTCGTTTAAAGTGACCCACTCGTTCCCAAATTTCGGGGACAGTTCCAAATATAATATTAATGTTCAGGATTGATTTTTTCCCCTATTTACTTAATAAAATAGTACTATACGATTTTTTTAGTCAAATTAATTTGTTTTAATCATGTCAGCTGCTAATTAACTATATGCAATTTTTTTGTTACATCCATTACTGTTTCTAGCCTGTGACCTGGGTCATTTTTTATTCAAGCCATATATTTTCCCCTACCGGCTTGCTAGGCCTGTCGTAGCTTCATATGTCTTATAATATAACTTAATATTAGGACAGACACAACATCCAGTCCTCAGCCGTTAATTTATCACTGTGAAAGGTTAAACCCAAATTTCATCAATTATAGAATTTCGGTCATTACAGGAATAGAACCCGGGACCCCTATTAACTCAATAGGCAGACACACTATCAAATGAGCTAAGCCCTCTGTAATTAAGGAACTCAAAATGTCATGGGCTCTAGAAAGTAAAGAGCATTAATAATAAAATTACCAACAAACATTGGTTCCTTTAACCTAGTACCATCTCGGAGGGAATCAATATAGTTTAGTTTTGTGTTATTCTGGATAAGGGTGGAAACTGTTATTTCTTCATATATTACACACAGTTGAGATATCAGACACCCGCGAAAGTAAACCTGTACACATTTTTTTCTTTATTTTTGTTTATCAGCGCGTTTTAATAACTTTTCAGGTTATACACATATATGATAATTACTCCAACTGGTTAGGGATGAGGAAGGAAGCATTTTGTAGTCAATATAATTGCATTTGCGTGGAAGGAGAGTGGGAAACCATTGAGGAAAAACTACCCTAAATAGACCCGACCGAGATTCGAACCTGATCTACCCGTCATTAGCAGATTAGTTTAACACGAAAGTGACACCTTAGATCGTTCGGCCACAAAATCGGGTCAAAAAATACTGAATAAGTAAGCTATACCTAGGTCACAGACAAGGAAAGAATGGATCCACAGCCGCTAAGTTAAACGTGTTGCGCTCCTTTTCGAGGTTTTACTCCTTCAACGTTGGGATCGCTAGGTGCGGTCCCCAGTGACTACAGAGCAATCAAGTGAGAATTTTTTTTAAACGACTCATTTTAAACTCAATATTACTAGAAGTCAGATACAAAATATGAGTTCCTCGGTTCAAACATTCGGCTATCACCGAGAAAGCTTCAGGTAGCGCCCACCCCGGTCTCTAACCCGATCCCTCGTCCATAAGTAGGCCACCCTAAAGGGCCCTACAGACGATCCGATCTGGTTGACCCGACAGTCAGCCTGACCAAATCAGGTGCTATCTACAGACAGCCTGACTTAGTGCCTGAGTTTATCGGGTTTTTTTCTCTCTTAGAGACACACGCATCATGTCTCCTATATTATCCAAACACCAAAAAGTCGGGATCATTCTAATAGCATCGTTAGGAACTAATTCCAGAAAAAGAAAAATGTGAGCAAAAAAATGACTAATTAAACGAAAAGAATGCAGTCATATGATGTTACTACATACACAATAGTCCCACTACTGGCGCCCGTGTTTGTAGTACAACTGACACGCTGAATCAGTCGACAACGCTACAGACGATACGATTTGGTAGGACGGTCGTGCGGTTGGATGCGCCGGCCGGCAACCCGACATCACCCGACATCACCCGACACACACGACCCGATATTGCACCTGATCTAACCAAATCGGCTCGATCACTTGACCAAAGCATGTCGTCTGTAGGGCCCTTAATCCTGCCACACAAATAAGTTTACTCTGAATACACATTACAAAGAAAACTTGAGACACAATGATCCTTTTCCTTTTTTCTTATTTTGACTGGCTGTTGACTGCAATTATAGTTGTTGAGTAGTACCAAAGAAAAATTAAGATTTTAGAAATACCAATTTATTTAAGAAATGGTAAGATATTTTTTAATATTGTTTTTACCAAAATGAAGGCATAAGTTCTGACCAGTTAAAAAGTTTAGATTTAATCCTAAAGTATTTTTTATAATGTGTGATATCTTATATGGAACCGTATAAAACAATCCAACAATCCCACAAATTGTGACCCTATCAAAACATGATTTTATTTGATAGAGGAAGGCTAGATACCATACCTCGTCCCACTAATGCAGGTCTATAATACCTATGTGATGCTATGTATTTAAAATAATTTATGTATGTTTGAAGTAATTTAAAAACTGCTATTTTCCTGGTGTAAATTAAAATTCTCCACACTCAATAATTTAAAGTTAAAACAAAAATATAGAATTATTTTAAGTAGATCTAAGGGTTTCTGTTATTACACATTACGTAGTAAACACTAAAATAAAGATATTGGATTTTGTGTGAGTACATGAATGCAGGCCAGATAGTAATATAAAGATATTGCAGACAAATGGGCCGGTCAGCTATGTCTCGCGGGCCGTGAGTTTGCGAATCCTGCCTTATAATTCGACCAATGAAATGGGTTTTGTTTGTTAATACAAGTTAAATCAGCTAGAGATTTTAATTGATCATTTAGGGCCAATAAGTATAAATAAAATTATTTACAGTTCATTGAAGCAGTTATTCAACATATTATAACCATACCCTACACGCCATTTATCTTAAAAGGTAGCAAGCTTTGCTTTTTGAATTACTATGGTGTAGCAGTGTAGCTTATAAAATACGGCTATAGTCTAGTCTAGTCCAGTCCGTTAAAGTATTGATGTCACCTATCAGTGTAAGCCGATTGTAGGCTACATACATATTATTTTGATACGTGAGCTACCAAATAAATAGTATCTAAAAATGCTTTTCCATTTACTATTTAACATATTTTGTTATTAAATTAATGGTATTTTAAGTAGGAACTAACGAATATGAAACTATACACATACAATTTTAACGTTATTTTATCACCATAAATCAAGGTTTCGATATTTATTGGTTTTACCGTTCGATCTTTTAAATATGTTGCTGGCTATCTTGCATACAAGATATAAAGGACATTCCACTGTAAACTCTGCAAGAATACATTAAAAAAGTGTGACTCCAACATGGAATCAGGATATGATTATCTAATTTTTCATAGAGCATATCTCAATAAAGGGCATGATGACTTAAGGAATCTCAAATCCCCTATAGATATGTTCACACACATGTCCTAGAAACATTTACTGAGCAATTTCCTGATGTTCAACACAAAGACAGTATTGTACGGTACATATAATGTTAGGAAAGGCAATGAGGAAAATAAGGATAATATATCTTTACTGGCTTTAACAATGCAAAAAACACAAGCTATTTTGAACCAAGTTAAAATCCACAATCCCTTGCTGCGGGCTGCAAAGGAAAATGTTCAATGTTTAAGGAAACCAGCGCAGAAAATGAGGAGCGTATTACACCAATAATCTCATCTCGTTGAGTAAATTTTGGGGAGTTGAGTACTTGTGACTTTAAGCTGATTTTTAACCCAATTGAATTTAATAAATTAACTGTGTTTTGCACATATTACTATAAATCTAGACTCTTATCTCTAAAGTAAGATTTTTAGCGTGTTCAATTTTGAAACGTTGAAATAATGTAAGGCTTTATTAGTTGTTTTAATACTGTGAGTGTGTTACAAACAAAACCAGCTGTTTGGCTTAAACTTTAGGTACACAACTTTGATTTTTAAATGGTAGGCTTAGATAGGAGGTATGTTTCAATAAAACACTTTAGTTACTATAGTCTGTAAAAGCTCAAATATATACCAATAACTAACTAAACACTCTTCATGAGTCTAAAGGAACTATAGTTGATAAGTTAAAATAAAATACATTATTCAAATAATGGGAATAATGACTGTGTTGACTCAAAAACTTACATAAGTGACTAATTTAATATCTACTACTTTTTGCTTCTTAAATTGTGATTATTTTACTTCATAATGGAATTGAGACTTTAGTTGAAAGTAGTTTCAATAATGTATAGAAATGTGTTTGCACCACTGAAACATATAAGATTAAGATTTGTGATCATCTTAAGTAAATCGATAATTTTGACTTTCTCTCGACACCTTGAAAAGAAAATTACTGTGATCGTAAAAAAATCAAGTCCAAACTTTGATAAATGTCAACCCCCGAAAGCGAAAAAGTGTTTTTTTGTTGTTGTTTTTTGCGATGCCGTCTGCTTGTGTGTCTATATCTAGGCCTAGAGCTGATCTGGCTAAAACTTAGTATATATGGTTTTTATAAGGTTCCCCTGAAGAGTTTTTTGAATTAAGTATCGTACCTTAAAAGTGAGGGTAGTTTACTAAAGGTAAAAAAGAGAGAAAGCAAGTTATCTCGAGATCCAATGTAACAATTTTTATTAAATTTCGTATCAAAGCATTGCTCACTAAAACTAAATGGCCGTTCTAATCAACCCATGAATATAATTTTGAGGGTACTTTACATGAGTAGATATTACCAATTTTAATAATACCTTCCAAAGTATTTGTGACACCAAATATCTCATTATTGTAAAGTTATAGTAAAATTTAAATAAAAAAACCCTTTACTTGATATATATAATTATAAAACCAATAGGGTGCTGTTCATAAATTACGTAAGGCTTTTTTTCATTATTTTTGACCCATCTCCTCGCAAAATTCCCCTACATAAGGGATTGTAAGATTTTTCGTTCACTCCTCTCCCCTTACCGATCTTACGCAATTTATTTTACGATTTGTTTAAGTATATTATATTAGACATAAGGATTGGTGATATGAAATTATAAAATACGTATTGTGGTAAAAAAAAAATTATGTGTAACATATCATAAGTAAATGACAGTTTATAGTTATGTATAGCTGCATATGTAAATAGACTGCGCTGTAGCGCCATCTACCATCGCTAGGTGCAGCCTTTTTGACCACGCGTCTGTAGAAGTGTTTTTTTTAGATTTTGTCTCACCATAAACCATGAGAAAATCCTTAGTTAAGATGGATTCTGCCCGCCCCACGAAAACGTAAGAAAATACTGACCACCCTCACCCCACCCCACCCCAAAAAATCCTTACGTAATTTATGGACGGTCTCTAGCTTCCAAGCTATTGGCTAATATATATATATTTTTAATTGAGTTATCAAAAATCGGGAGTTGATTATTATGCTTCTTGATGAACAATACATGTGTTTATGTAAAATATGAATAGTGAACAATATGTTTCTTTCGTTTATGCCTCTTGGTGGAATGTGCTCTTTTTCCATCATGTTTCTGCAAAGATGTCTATTACCTGGTTTCACAAATCATACGAGTTTTAAGTAAATTATTCAATTTTTAGACAAAGGAAAGAAAGTATGTGTGTTGCACCATACCATTTATTTATTGAGGTAGGACTAGATCTTGAAGTGGGAGTTAGGAAAATGGAGAGGGGGAGGCTTAAACTTTCAAAGCCAGTGGAAAAAATACTTCTCTATGTGGTATAAAACTGGAATTCGTCAAGCAGATATAGGGAACACTCAAATTAACTACAAAATTTGAACAGGGGTTGACGGGGGGAGTATACAGGGTGTACAAGTAGGAGGTTGAAAATTTAAATGTGTCAGGAATGTAGAGGGATAACTTCAAATAACCACAAATACATTTTAAATATTAGTTATATCTAGGGAGGCTGGTAATATAGGGGGTCTCAAATTTTTAAAACTAAAAGACTAAGCTACTCCTCAAGGCGTTAGACGATTGACATTAGCCAGGCGGGTATAGTGACAAATTCAAACAGTACCAAGGTCTGAATCCTTAAATTTCAAAATGAAGGAGCGGAAAATATGGAGGCATGGTCCCCTCAAAATTGATTCCTAAGCTATAAAAATACAATTTTTTTTAGAGGTAGAAACATGAAATATCGCCATATAGTTTAATAGACCTTCCCGGATAGCCGAATGACGTTTGAACAAATAGAATTTCAAAATTGAAGCCCAGGAAATGGACGCGCTTAAAATGTATACAACCAATATAGAACACTCTTTTCGATGTGGCTAGGTTGAAATTTGGTAGGCACGTAAAATATCAAATAAGTCTTAAAATTTTAAATTGTAATTGTGGGGAGCTAAGGGGGGTGAGGGGGAGAGAGGTGTTTGGAAATGAGAGTAAGTTGCCATCTTTCCAAAAGAAAATATTCTTTTATGCATGAAAGAAAAATTAAAATCTCCAAGTTAGTAACACATAGCCATAAAAGATGGAAAGTTCAGAATTCGAAAATTTACTGCTGGTAAATGGAAGGGATCCCTAAAATTTCCTAAACAACAAAAACTCGATATTGTGGAACACTAACATAGTAAAGGCAGAGGAAATTTTTTTAGAGTACTAAAAGTAAATTAATACACACACTAAAGACTATCTTAAAGTGAATACATTATATTTGCAAATACATAGTGACATAGCAATTAAAATAAACCAATTCAGGCGACATAGCTTGGTGACCATGATTCTCTTTGGAAAATAATGATGCTTCATATTTAATATGTTTCTGTGACAGAGTATATTATTTAATTTATACTCTTTGGTGAAATGTTATGCTCTTTTTTCAAACATGTTTCTATGATCGTGCTTAGGTGAAGTTTGCATTGCCAATGGAGTGTGACGTCCGCCCTGTGATTGCGCTTGTTTGTGCACTCACTTTGTAGACTAGGTAATATTTTCTTTTTAAGATTTTTTATTTATTAATTGCCATAACTGGTTTGTGATTGCCATGGTTATCTCAGGATTGTACACGAAGGAACTATCAAAATTATAACTGTTGGCTGTTCACCCTTAAAGCAAGAATGCTAAATACGTCAAAGCTCGATCTAGTACATTATGAAATCATAGTGACCAGAATATTATATCAATGTCCAAATTTGTTTGACACATATTTTAATAAAATTTATGTTAAAATCTTATTTTTGTACTATTATTATTATTGTATTGATTTTTTTACTATAGTGATCACCATTTTAGTTTCAAGACTGTCCAAACTAGCTAAATACAACTATTTTCTTTACATTTTAGTAGATAGTTTTTATAAAAAAACACTTAATAACTATAGCTGTGATTAAAACAATATTTGGGAATAGTTAAGAGTATTTTTTCATATACGTGATATTGTCAACAATTTTACTCACTTTACTAAACTCTTATTGTGATGTAAATATTTATTTTTTAAGAAAATCTCCAACTATTAATTGTATGAAAATACTGTCCTATTATAGTAAAATAATCTTATATTGAATGAATTTTCAGTGTAAAAAAATGTATGTTTATTTCTATTCCCCTTTAAGAAAATTAAGAAATATTTAATTTTCCATACAGATACGAAAAGGTGTTGGAAGAGTGTAGTTGGACAAAACTATTTTGTTGTGTAATCCAAAAAGCATGTCTATTGGGATAAGCTAGCTTCATTTTCAAACTTGTTTTAACTATAAACAGAAGTAAAACAGATTTTAACTCTCATTGCACGTCGTCATATATAATTGTGCTGAATATAATCATTCCAATGTTTAAAATTAGAAGGTATTACCGATACCAAATAATGATATACTTTTGATTGTATTTTCTATGCATGTAACTTTATTATTGTTTTTTAAAGTAGCATATCGCTTGTATATTTTATTTCTATTAATCTGAAAACAAAATGTAAAAAATAAATGCAACCTTTGCAACATAAGTATTTAATTTTAATTACTGATATATTATGTGCTCAATGTCTTACTTCCCATTACAGATATCCACGTATTTACTCCAATGGATTAGGAATGAGGAAAGGGTAAAAAATGTTTGGGAAATGTGCCCGTATTTGCTTTGAAGGAGAATTATAAACATTTTAGGAAAAAACACTATCAGTACACCCGGTTGGGATTCGAAAACCAATATCTCAGTTATTTGCAATCCAGCCTAATGAAAAAGTGAATCCTAAAGAATTTTAGCGCAGAAGCTGGTCACATAATATTTAATAATTCATTTACAAACGCATTTCCAAGACTGCGTGTCGCTTAAGTTTAAACACTGTAGAAGCACTGGTATTGTATATTTGGGTCCAACACACTCCGTTGTTTGAAAAGTTTTGTTCAATGAAAGGGGGGGTGAGACGGGGTAAGGGATTGCTACTACTTGAACTATTGTACTCGGAAAGACAGCAATTCTTCGCTCTCAGCTTGTCTTTCTCATAAGGAACATTTTGAAAGTACGTAACTCAAGTTAGCCTGCCATATTGCTGAATTTTTTTTTCTTGTTCAATCATTTGTGCTCTATTTGTGCTTACATGTGCCAGAACATGAACAGTTGTGCTGTGAAACTAGCCCTATTAGAAAATATTTAATGTGGCGGGCCAGCTTGAGATCAAGCTAGACCGCCACATATTGAGAAACACAATATAACAAAATTTTATTTATGCCACTTGATTGTGCTCCGTTTGTGCTCATCAACCAAGATCTGTACTAGAGGTCCATTGACACTTGTATATTGAGACGGTAAACTTGAGATTTATTTTATTAAAATAAAAAGAGGGTATATTATATTATAACTATTCGAGGCTCTCGATAGTAATTTGAGTACCAGGAAAAAACAAATCTTATTCTAATATGATATATTTTTTTAAAAAGGGGCGAAGGGAGTTACAATGCTTTATTTGGAACATCAGAAATTTACATTCATTTAGGGTGACCTGGCGGTCTAGGGGTTGGGTGTCAGACTTCTATGCTGGCGGCCGGGATTCAATCCTCGGTCCCGGCACAGATTTATCTGATTACCAAACCCTTCCTTCACCTCTGACAATACATATTGTGAATGTGGGGAATGCCAGGCCTCCACCGTGGTTCGGATTCCACGTTAAACTGTAGGACCTCCATTTCATCTCACAATCACCCTACCATTACACATTAGCGTAAGTGCGTATAACCCAAACGGGTAGTAAGACGTGGTGCTAATAATAATAATAATAATAATAATACATTCATTTAAGGGCGTAGGATGAGGAAGGTGATTCACCCAAAGGGAAGTTTGGAAGACTAGGTTGAAACAAACAAGGTGGAAAGCCATTCATTCTCGGCGCATCTGTCCGGGTGTCAAACCATATATATATATATATATATATATTTTATGCTATTGGTTTAAGGTTGAGGAAGGCCGAATTTGAACTCTGAAATAATTTGAAAAGTGCAATTTTTTGCAATCCAAGTTTCATTGAAAGATAGCTGACAGCTAGAAAAGTTACTTTAAATACTTTCAAGTATTCATAGGTCAAGTCATGTAATCTGCAGCTGTCACTTTTGATAGATATTAGGTACCAATCAATACCTATAGAATAACACTAATAATATAGTAAAATGCTAACAATGTTGGCCCCCCAAAAAAAAGCGTTTGCGATTCCTAAAAAAAGTTCTTCATATGAAAATTAAACCTAAGCAATATTTCACTAATTTTGTTCAGTACATAGATGAAATAAACTGAGTTGAGTGTTACTGGAAACTTCGCAAAATAAAAAAGTGTCTATGTCGGAACTTTTTCTTGCGCATACGTGCGTTATCAAAGAGGACATTCACATTTCCTTTATTTATGTTTTAATGTTTAGTTAACCCAATTCTGTAATGTCGTTGTTTAAAGGTTGGATTTTCTTTTTCTGTTCTTTTTTTTTTGTCGTCTTTCAAACACACACGCAAAGATCTTGAGAAAGTTGCAAAAGTAAATATTGCAAATAAAATAAAAAATCAACACACAAAAGCGATGCCATTAGAGCAAACCATTAAAAAAAAAAAATCGTGAGACCCGTGTAAACGTGCGAAAAAACCGGTTGAAGGAGAGAGGGGAAATCAAGGAGTGGACTAGAATGAGAGGAGGGGAAGGTGTTTTGGAACAAGTGGGGGGAGGGGAGGGGAAATGGGACGTGACTCTAACCACCTCTTCTCTCGGTCATTCACCTTTGAGATTATGTATATGCCAAAATACAGGTACTAAAAAAAATTGCACAAATATCTTTCTCTCTTCGTCTTTCTTCTCTCTATCCCTGTCTTTTCCTTTTTATTGGATTAGGTCACTGGTTCACACACACACACTCTCGCGGGCGAAACTAGTGAAGGGGACCAACCAAGTACAGTCCGAGTCGTACAAATGTGGCAAGTCCGACAACCACGTGACATAGCCACACCGAGAAGTCTCCCAACAAAAGATAGAATCCTTTAACTTTTAATTTCTTGAAGCAATTTAATTTTCTTAAACACCATATTGAACAGTGCAATTATCACAAGAAAGTCCTTTTCTGACAGCTAAAAAAAGTTTTTTTTAGCACCACGTCTTACTACCCGTTTGGCTTATATGCATATGGACTAATGAGGAATAATGAATTTAGAATTTGCATGGAGAAAAAGTGGAAAATATTTTTAATAAAATCCTTCAATACAGTCAAAGTGGATTCGAACCTTGATATCTCCATCATCGGCAATCTCGTTTATTGTGCGAGCAGCACCTTAGACCACGGGGCCACTAAAGCGGGTATCCCTATGAAAGGATACAAAAATACAAATGTTATAACACTACTTAGAGACAGCAGGTTTAACCACCCCAAACACACCTTCCCCTTCAATAATATACCGTAACATTTCTATTTATTGGACAATCCATTTTTTCGGGATGCTTTGTAATGAATTTGACCAACCCTAAAATCTTTTATAAATGTAATCATAAGCTGATGTATTGGGGAAAAAAATTAATACAAATACTAAATATTTTTATGAACATCCGTTCCCTGAAATTTAACCAGGGATCCCTATTATCGTGGTCAACATTTTTTTATCACCGCGGATGAACAAGGGAGCATTTTAGAGGTAATCCATTTGAATTTGTGTAAAATAATAGTGGAAAAGCATTTAGGAAAAAACACCCTTAATACAACCCACCAAGATTCAAACCTCGATCTCCACATCATCAATGGTATAATCTACGCAAATGAGGGTACACTTCCTCTAAATATAAAGTTCCTTATCACTAGCACATTAGTGTAACTACTACATAAGCGTATAACCCGAACGTTTGTGTAATAAGTAATCAACATGAAAGGGTTGTTAAGGTTGATTATATTCTCACTTACTAAAAATAAACCGGCCTAGTTGGTTATATGGTCCAAGCAGTCATTTTCGCAACAGATTGGACTGCCAATGATGGGGAGATCAGGGTTATAATCCCGGCTGGGTGTGATGAGGGTGGTTTTATTTAAAATTGTTTTTCACTCCCCTCATTTCTCTAAATTCAACCTTCTTCATCCCTAACATATTACATTAGTGTAATTAGTACATCTGCGTATGACCCGAAAGCTGAAATAAAATAAAATAAAAGTTTTCTAATAAAACAAAACTTTACAGTAACGTTACTGTTTTAAAGCAATAAACTGAGTTTAAGAAAAAACTAATCCGGAAAATAATGAAGACAGTGTATAAAAAAAAAGTTAAGTGTAAAGTGTTTAAAGAAGAACATTAACATGTCGAGTACTAGTAACCCAAATTTATGATATATGTGGGAAAAAAAGTCCTTCATAATGAGGTCTTCCTTTGAGAAATTAAAAAAGAAAAAAACACTTATGAAGTGGTTAACAAACCATTTTATACAACTGAGTAAAACAAGAGATTAAACCGGGGGTTTAGGGTGGGGATCTAGAGAACGGGAGAAAAGGACAGTATTTTTGCAGTTTTTTTTATAGCAACACATTTATTTGGCAAAACTAAATCAAATATTGATCCAGTAGAAACACAGAGTTTAATTTTCTTCATACAGTGATATCAATAGTTGTTGAATATCTGTCAAGTTGTGTCCTGGACTTTAATAATAATTTTTCCTCTTCATTTAAAAAGTTTCTCATCTAATGCCGCTATGCTCATTAGTCATCACAGATATTCAACAACTATTGATATCACCATGTGAAGAAAATTAATCTCAATGTTTATACTTGAGTAATATATTATGTTTAGTGGCCAAAAAAAGTTTTGATATAAAAACTACAAAAGCACTGCCCTTATCTCGCGTTTCCTATACTCCCACCTTAAGAGCTATTAAACCAATTAGTGAAATTTCTAGAATTTGAGTTCAGTTCATCCGGGATATTTAAGTGTGAGTTGGAAATTACAATAATTTAAGCGGAGGGATCTAGGACAGCAGTCATGCATTTATATTTAGACGTTACTTGAAGTTTACGTTTCACCGCTGAATGTGTACACTTCAATTTCCTACGAATAGCCTTTTGGAGTACCTACAAAAAATATGTTTCATTGCCAACGTTTATTGAAAGTCACTAATGTCAAACCTTGAAGAAATAATTTGTGTTTGTTTCGTAAAATTACACTTACTTAATTACTCTATGACATTAAGAACTCGAAAGTTCATTGCTGAACTTACAAAAGTATGCCTGCCACCTATCCCAGGGACGGGTCCAGATCATTTTCATATGGGGGGGGGGGAAGTATTATTATAAATTNGGGGGTCATAATTATAAATAGCATAGTTACTTACATTGTTAGATTTCTGTTTAAAGCCACTTAATTTTTTCACATTCATATTTGATCTTATATATGTTTTAAACTGTGGTAGTCCTCTCCTATTTTTTAAAATCAAATAGTTTTTATAAACTATTTGGAATGGATCTTCTTCAACAATTTTTTGAAAAATGGTTCACTCTAGGAGCTATGAGTGGTCTTCGACTTGATTGTTTTAAATTAGATTCTTTTATAGGCCATTGCACCTGTTCCTCACCTAAAAACATTTGAAATTTGGATGCCCCTCGAAGCTATTTAGAGTGATCGTCTTCTACACTTTTTACAATAGTTAGATACCTCTAGAAGATAATCTTTGAAGTGGTCTTCCACCATTAAAATTTTGAAAATGGAATTCTTTCAGAAATTTCAGAATTTGGAATTGTCCTCCCCGAGACATTTTTAAAATTTGGATGATCTAGGAAGCTATTTAGAGCTTTCATCCCCTGACAATTTCTGCCAATTAAATGCCCCTAATCTAGTAATTATTTGAAGCGATCTTCTCCGACAAATTTTTGACAATAGAATGAATCTAGAAGTCATTTGGAGTTTGATTTAAGGCCATCTTTCAGCTTCATATTCGATAATATCAGAGGATTTAAAATATATCTGGGGAGGGAGGGAGATGGATTTACTCCAGGGAGGGGCAAATTATTTCCAGGGGGCAGAGTCCACCAGAGTTCCGCTGCTCCCGCTGTCCACACAGACTCTATATTCTATATTCGTGGATGAACTGCTCTCAGGCGATTACTAGTTTTCTTTGATGTGTGGTAGTCTACCGTCTCTATGCGGAACAATGCTCGCTACTTGCTATGCACGACAAATATTCGTGTATGAAAATTAATACTTTTTCTACACTTGCGTGAGTCAAATAGAACAATGAGTAAACGAGGACAAATAACGCACGTGTGGACCCGGCTTAAGAGGTGTCTGCGCGTAAAAAGATTTAAAATTGTATAACATTTATCTGTGTTGTATTTTATTTCTAAAATTCTAACTTTCATTTTGTTTTTGGTATTAATTTTCTAAGAGGGGTCAACTGACCTTTAACCCCCCCCCCCTGAATCTACGCCTGACCTATCCTTGGCTTGAGATAGCTCTATCCAGTCCACCTCATTACGCCCTATCCCTATCTCGAGCTAATTCTACCCAGTCCACCTCATTATATCCTATCTGTTTCCGGTTCATTCTAATGTTATCCTCCCATCTACGTTTGGGTCTCCCCGATGGTCTCATCTCATTGGGTCTACCAGTCAATAATAGCTTGAACACGGCTTTAAATGTTTCCATTCACACTGCGTGTCCTTCACACCGTAATCTAAGCGACTTGGATATTCTGACAATATCTTGTGCTGATTACAGAGTATGAAACTCATCATTATATAACATCCTCCACTCACCAGTAGCCCTAACCCTTTGTGAACCCATTATCCCCAAAAACCTTGTTTTCGAACAACCTAAATTTTCGTGAAACCATATTGTTAATCAAAATAGCTAACAAAAGCTTTTAATAATACTTCCTTAAAGATTACTGAAGAATTTTTTTTTCATTAATAAATGAGAGGACAAAGAAATTTTCTAGCGCTGTTAAGTTTCTTTATGTCGTTATGGCAACAAGAAATATTATAATGCATGAAATAATAAATTAAAAAGGCTTATATTAACACTTTTATATTCTTATAACTGGCCACAAAACATAAATATTAAAAAAAAAAAANNNNAAACAAATATCAATTTAAAAGTAAAAATTTTTTCAATTTGTAAGCACAAGAGTGTACGATAAGGGCGATATTGAAGTCATCAACCATCTTCATCTAGTCCGGTTAGCCATCTTTATTATTTAAGAATCGAAGGCAACCATTTAGAAGCTCTCGTTTGTAAATCATTTTAAAGTGAGCTGCGGACACCACCACGAAAAAAAAAGAAACATCCAAAAGGTTATATTCTTAATTTCATATGTTCAATAATGTCAAACATAGTAATAATAATAATAATAATGATAATAAAATAATAACAATCATTCACTGTGAAAGTTTTGATTGCCAAAAGTGACATGGTAACTTTTCCTAGCTGTCAGATAAGAATACTGGTAAGAAAATCGAGGAATAGTCAGTTAGAGAAGCAAAATAAACCGGCAGAAGATGATGAAAATTGAGGCTAGAGTAGGTAGTAAGGTTGCCATTAGTTTGGTCTTAGCGACATCATATTGGAGGGCGATTAAAGTTAAATAAAAAGGATGGATCAAAAGAAAAAAAACGCAATGAGCATTGATTAAGATTTAAATAAACATAATTTAATTTCTGTTCTTTTTTATATTAACCGTATTTTTCCTATGGTTTTTACCCTTTTAATTCAATATTTATTTTTTGTCGTTAAATATTGCGCTTCTGAACTATACATCATTCGTACCCGCCTCAGTGGCGTAGTCAGTTAACGAGCTATACACGTGTTAAGCTAAACTGCCGAGGATGAGGAGATCGAGGTTTGAATCTCGGTCAGGTGAATTGGGGTGGTTTTTACTCAATTGTTTTCCACTCTCCCTCCACGCAAATGTAGGTTCACTTCCTCTATATTCAGCCTTCCCAATTCCTAGCCCATTAGTGTAAATAGTACATAGGCATATAACACAAACGGGTATTAAGACGCGGTGCTAACTAAGTATATACATCATTCGTAGCCCAGTAGTAGTCAATACTAATAAAATGTTTCCCAGAGGACGGACGGCACAATGTACTAATCATACAGCCTTTCCGTGGAGTCTCTTTTCATGTCCCGATGAGGTGAGGTGATGGTGATGGTGAATATGAAGTTGTGGAACCAGTGGAAACCCTTAAACCTAACTAACCCAACCCTGGTGACCTATGGGGTAGTCCTCTTTTCGGTAAAAATACCCAATGTGCTAGCCGGGAATCGAACCCGGGACCCCTAGGCTCGTAGCCAGGTGCACTGACCACTACACCATCGGGCCGGTTTTCCTCTTCATCCATCCATTGCACCGACATTAAATAAAATACGAGTTCCGCATCCGCATTATGTCCTGGAATTGCAAGCATTTATATACAAATTAGTATGTAAAAAAAAACTATGTTACGTACTTAGAAAAAATACAAACCTATACTTTTAATATCTATTAACAGAAAGAGAGGAATTACTTTCACATGAAAAGGATGATGTTTCTATCTTAATTATCAAGGAATGTCGTCGTATGACCGTAAATTTCACTGAGATTCATAATAGTAATAATAATGATAATAATAATAAAACTAACGCAGCAGGTAAGTCAAAGTGAAGACCTCTTTCCGGATGGATGTTACTAGGTCAAGTTGCCTGCCTGCTATCAATGAGCAATCACACAAGAGAACACATTGCACGCTTCACTCTTCCTCTACTTTGACATCCCAACTACACCTGAAAGACCCGATTACACTAAGGTTTGTTCGGAGATAATGTGACGATGGATATAAAGGAACGTGAAAAATTGAGTCTATACTTCTTTTTGTTTTGTTACCTTGTTGCACTAACTGTTTGATATATATATATATATATATAGAGAGAGAGAGAGAGAAACAGAGAGTATATATTAATTACGCTAATTGAGTGTAAATGAGTAGGAACTGTCTACATATTTCTATCGAGAAAAAGATAAAAACACTTTAGGAAAAAATATCCTATGTCATAATATCTACTCAGCTTGACCAATGAAATTCCCTACTTTTTCCCTGATAATTTCCTAAAATTCCCGACTCAAAAGTATGTCATACCATTCTTCTCCCCCCCACTCTCAATTTTTTATGAATAATAATATGTTTTAAAATTTAAATAATAATGTTTTTTATTTGTATTAACATAGGGCCGTATGCAAGAACTTCCCTAAGTGGATGCTAAGTTGACACTATCGTGGGTTTGCTTGCGTCATCATAGTTTAAAAGATGGAGCGATATTGTGCTCGAGACCACACTATCGGTCCACTTCATTTACTAGTGTTATTGCATACCACCCATAGTCTATTAAGAATTAGAAAATATATTACACAGCTACAAAAAAAAAGTTCGAATCACATTGTAATTTACTGATATAATGATTATTATATTTAATATTTTGAATAAAATATTTTCCCGGATTTTTTTTAAATTTACTAAATTCCAGACTTATTGCCGTTTCTCCTTGACCACTTCAAATTCCCGCCTAATTGCAGTTTTCCCGGATGGTAGGTATCCTGGTCTGTACACCCGCATGGGATTCGAACCTATATCTCCCTGTCATCGACATTTATTGAGTTCATTGAGAATAACGCCGTAAACCATCTGACCATTTAAGTGTCTATATACTTTAGTAAAAAAAATAGATTTTTGTTTGGTGTTTCTTTTTAGCACCGTGTCTTATTACCCGTTCGGGTTGTACGCTTATGTACCAATTACACTAATGTGTTATGGATTAGGAAGGTTTAATTTAGAGGAAGTTCTCCCACATTTACGTGGAGAGAGAGAGAGAAAGATCGGAATACCATTTAGGAAAAACCACCCTCAGTGCGCCTGACTGGGATCGAACCCCAATCTCCCCGTATTCGGCAGTATAGTTTAACACGAGAGTAGCGCGTTACACCACGCTGCCACCGGAACGGATTTTATTTGGAGTTGAAAATTAACTATCTAGTTTATAAAATATTTACTTAGCTAATTGTTTACAAAATATTATAGTAAGTGTGCCAAACTAAAAGACTTAAGCATTTAAAAGTGCTATCCCATTTAAATTCATGGCTCAGTGGTAAGGAAAGCCTAATTCTCACTAAAAAATTCTCGGTTCGAGTCTAAAATTTGGTTTATTTTTGTTTTTCAAAACATAATACATATATAGTACATTTTCATGACTAACAGAACAACATAAATACTCTCAATAATATCCCAAATGTAAAATTTGTAAAAATAAACACTGAGAAAGTTAGTAAATTAATTTTTTTTTTTAACTCTATGGCGTGAGTCTATACGCGAACTGTACTGACCGAGCGACTGCCACCGTTAATAATAATTGTGCTAACACTTTTGGATGGAGGTTATCATGTGATCAGCACAAAGAGCCCTAAGACAGTTAATCTCAATTTACTAGATCGGAGCTTCTAATTTTGTATTCAAGTTTCTCCTCAATTATTGTCCTCACTAGGCAGAATTTAACCCCGTTCCAGACCCACTGCCTTACATAAATATTCTGGATGCAGCGGGGATTGAGCCCTGGACCTCTAGATATGTAGCCAGGTACTCTGACCATTAGACCACAAAACAGAAAAAATTTAGAAGTAAAAATAAAACAACAATAATTCCATCTATGAAACCTTCACTATTCGCTAACTAAAATAGCGGTGAGCTAGTGTAGACCGGCCTCGTTTCTTCAGCTGATCGGAATCACAATGAACCAAACGAGAAGACTAGCCCAAGGATAGCAAAGAAAGTGGCCTATGCGGGAATTGAGCCCGAGTACTGCTAGTTCATGTTTACTGTGTATATTGAGAGGTCATCAACCCTAGGAGAGAGAGAGAAACGGACAGAAAGAGAGAAAGGCGAATGGCAAATCAAGAAGTCCCCCTTTTGCTCAGCGCTGTGTGCGTGAGGTTTAGAACTAATTCTGCCGCACTTTCGTTACGTAACTTGCAACCTAAACGGGAAAACTAGTTTGTTAGGCAGGACTGACCAGACAAATTCGCTACGATTCTCTTAGCGGGCGTCCAACAAAATTAACCAAAATAGATATTGATATATATATATATATTTTTAACATTGCATCTTACTATTCGTTCGGGTTATACACCTATGTACTAATTACTCTAATGGGTTAAGGATGAGTAAGATTGATATTAGAGGAATTGTACCCGAATTTGCGTGTAGGGAGAGTGGAAAGCCATTATTGAAAAACTACCCTTAGTACATATGACTATGATTAAAATTTTAATCTACCCGTCATTGGCAGCCAAGTTTATTGCGAGAGTGATGCATTAGACCATGCAGCTTTAAAAACAGGTAGCTAATAGACTAATATCAAAAATAATTTTAAGAAATTTAACAAACATTCAAAGCTCAATTTGCGTAGTTACAAACAAATTAGACCTTTGCTACCCCTAAACGGCATCATTTATATGGGCTGGAAATATTAAGGCAGTTTTTAAGGTAATGCACCCGCATTAGTAGAAAGTATGAGATGGGGTAAAACCAACTCCAGCGAACCCTATCGAGATTTGAACCACAGTCTCCTCGTATCTGGCAAATAGTATACCTTATATTATGATAGTGAATCCTTACACTCGAAAATAAAAAAGGTATTTGATTTTTAAAATACTTTATACAAAGCTTAGAATAAATAATATATCCTTTTTTAAAAAAATCGCATTATCAGCTATAATTTTTTTTATCACCTCGTTTCACCACCCGTTCGGGCTATTCGCATAAAAATATACTAAATTACGTTACTGTGTTAGGGATGAGAAAAGCTGAAGAGAGGGAAGTTTGAAAAACAAAATTGGGGATAAAAAAAACCCCTCAAAACTCGACCGTGACCAGAACTACTGAAGCGGGTTCCTCAAATTATTAAATACCCCAGGGATAAGACCACAATAATTTTAGTTTTTAATAGTGGGTCTGCTTGTAAATTGTGTTCTAACTCTTAGGGTGCCACCCTTAAATTACGTAAGCTTTTTTTTTCATGATTTTCGACACCCTCGTACCCCCTTTCAACCTCGAAAGCGATCGTAAGATTTTCCGTCACCGTCTATTTAAAGTATTTTTTTACTATTTAGTAAATTAGATTATTTTAATCATTTGATTGTTTTTAGACATGAGGATTGGTAATAAAGGGAGTGATATCAAATTTTAGAATACTACTGTAATTTGCAGTAAAATAAAGTTAAGTTAAATAAAATCAAAGTGAAATTTTATAATTAATATGATTATTTTCTGCCACAAAAAAATTTAGATTTATTTTCAGTATAAACATTGATTAAAAACCTTAATGATTCTGATCCCGCTTCTTTTTCTCCCTTGTAATAAAACGTAAGAAAATATTAAACTCTTCCCCCCCCCCCTCTAAACTCACAAAAACCCTTACGTAATTTAAGGACGGCCACTTACGAGATCTCGCACCTCTTAAAATATTGGCAAGGAAACTCTCTAAGCCAGTGTGTCCACACCTACGACGTGAAATAGAAGTCACGCGTGTTTGCAAAATGTGCTCTCTCCCCCCCCCCCTCCCCGCCCACGATTCCTCATATAGTAACTTAACATATGACGTAACGCGCATGGGTTCAAGACACTCTTACATAACCAGTCACATACTGCACGCGTAGAGTTAGAAGAATGTTAAGTATGCAATTATGATGGGTGTGTTTTATTTTATTTTCTATTCGTGTCGACTGGACACATTAAATATCATAGAAAATGTCGAACTACGCAGCAGAATATTGTAGCGGAGTCGGAAGCCAACGATAATTCTTTATTTTTTATGTCACCACGTATTACTACCTGTTCAGGCTATACGCATATAATTACTCTAATGGGCTAGGGATAGGAAAGGACTATTTTTAGAGGTTACCCATCCATATTGGCGTGGGAGGATAGTGGGAAATTATTTAGTAAAAACCACCCTTAGTAGACTCGACCTCCCCGTTATCAGCAGGCCAGTCTAATATTAGAGTGGCACCTTAGATCATTCGGCCATTGAAGCAGGTGTACAAGCCTTTAATTACAGTGATGGGTGAATAAACGAGAAAGATTGAAACTAAAATAAGCGTACCCGCATTTGTTCGTAGGAAGAGAGCGGAAACCAAACACCTTCAGTACAATCATCCGGGATTCGAGCCCCAACCTCCCCGTGAATGGGAAACAAGACTAGATGAGACTGATATTTAGTCCGCGTGCCCGCCGGCCGCACGGGTGGCCTTAATTCGCTTCCGACCGGATGCACATCAAATGCTGTGGTAAGGAGAGAGAGGGG